>CCAG010018753.1:25000-56139 GCA_001077435.1 Glossina morsitans morsitans | reverse complement strand
ATATATATATATATATATATATATATATATATATATATATGTATATATAGGTATATGTAGGTATATGTAGGTATATGTAGGTATGTTGCAATCATTTTACCGTCCACCTTCATGGCATTTCCTGTATTTTAACTTCAGTAGTTTGTTGCTTCAATCTTTTTTTCTTGCTTTTTCTTTTTTTTTTCTTTTTTTTTTTTATTGTGTTGTACATGTGCTTGCATGCCTGGCTCCGAATGTGTGTGTGCGCGCGCGCGTATGTGTGTGTGTGTTAAGAGAGCAACTGTAACATTGGCAGTTATCTGGTCATGTCTTGTATTTGTTTACTTGTTGCTTTTTTGTTTTTCTGACCCACCACTCAAGTTAGTTAGGGTCATAACAAACTTATCATTTCATATGTAACCGACAAATTTCACAGTAAATATAAAAGCTTACAAATTATTGCACATAATAATATGTATGTGCTCGAGTGAAAATAGAATAAATAAAATGATAAAAAAAAAGATATATAAAAGTGCGGAAGGCTTAATATTTTTTAGGTTAAATAACATAATACTGAACAGTTTGTGATGCAGTAGATGACAACGTCAGAATTAAACTTTTTAAAAATCATCATTGGAAGAAATAGAATAACCTGCGCAATAGTAATTATTAATAGACGGTTTTTGAAAGATTTTGTGATTTATGTGCCGTTTATTTGTACATTCGGGCAGCTGTACTGGTAAAGAAATTTTGCTATTTGTTTAATGGTGAGTATTCATCATTCGTCTTGCGGTGACTGTAGCCTTCTTATTTGTTCTGATTCAAACGTAAACAAGAGTTATGTTCTTTAACTATTGGTAAGTTGTGGTTTCATATTCATTCATGAAAATTTTCTACCTCGAAAATTTAAGCATAAAAAAAAAAAAAACCAAAGGGAACACTATACGAAAATACAAGACAGAAAGACAAACGGACATACAATACACAAATATACGTCATATTATACGAATTGTCTTGCTGAGCAAAACATAACATAAAACGACAGCAAAAACAACATCAAGACATTTGTGTTCAATGGGATTTCATTCAACGAAGAATTGCTACATAAACACAAGCTTGCAAATAAACTTATGTGTATGTACACAGACAAATTCCTCAACCTCATCATTATCATTAGCCAGCAACAACCGCAACAGTAACTACAACGGCAACAACAACGACAGTAACAATAGCAGGAGCAGTAGTAGTGGAAATGTCGTTTTCTTTTCCTTTTTTTTTTTCTTTTTTTTTGTTTCTTTTATTCCCATTCAAAACAAAACATAATGCACTTTTCAGGTTAAGCAAGTGCTGCATAATTTGGCAACGTCATGTTTAGCTTTCATTTCGGGGGGCTTTGTTAAAAAATTGTGGCCATCACGTAGATACCAACAGACGCAGCTAACTGCTCCAGTTATGAGTATGGAGAGAGATAGAGATAGATAGATAGATAGATAGATAGATAAATATATAGATAGAGAGAGATAGAAATACAGACAGATATAGATAGAGAGGAAGAGATAGAGCAGAACCGTTCCTTCTCTTCTCTTTAACTCGATCTCTGCCTTGTTGCTGTAAAGGTCTTAGAATGTATTGATCGATGGTTTCGTAAGATTTTTTCTTGCCAGTTTTCGTTTTTAATTTCTACTCGTCCGTCTGCCGGTCATGTACGGCTGTGTGTCTTTAAACATTTACGTTTGTTAAGTTGTGACCGGCATTTTAACGAATTCATATATCGACTGACAGACGCATACTCGTACACGCGTTCTTACAGACATGAATGCTGTGTAATGTTTATCGTTCTTGAATTTCTTTCTTTTATTGGGGCTTTCCTTTCCTTCTATTTTTGTTGTTGCGATTGTTTATACATTTGTCGTATATTTTCAAGTTTGTCTTAAAATAATTTAATGTAATTTAAATGACATTATGTAGCATATGCAGCAGCAGACACACATACATTATCGATGATGCGGTGTATTATACATATTATACGTTTGTGTCTTTGTATATATATATGTGTATAAATGCCTACCTTTTTGGTATGCACACCTGTCCCCATATCTGTGGGAGTATAAAACATGAATTTTGCATGGCTGTATATACGCTATATACATATACGCTATATATATATATATATATATATATATATACGGCCAAAATGAATGATCATGATGCTGTTGAAAGTTATCGCTGCGCGATGTCAACTTACACGATTGTGTTTTTATTGCGATTGTTGTCGTTGTTGCAAAGCATCACAAAACAAAAACCAACGTTCAATTCCATCACAACGCGCTCAGATCATTACTTTTGACGGCATTTTCTGTTTCAGATTTTTTTCTCTGTTTTTTCTTGTCTTTTGGATCCTTTTTGTATTGATCAGCATTCTTTTCACATGATTTGAAAATGCGTTTTGTTGGATTTCAAGGGTTTTTCAGATATCTTGCGTTCTTTTGTTGGTGCGACTGTGCGTTTTTGCATTTATTTATTTTGTTTTCATTTTCTTTAAAATCTCCTCTTAAGGTATTAAATGCAAATTGAAATATTTCTTTATATCTTTCCTTCATCTTGTTAACTTACATACAATAGTTGCTAAAAATTCATTATAAACTGAATGAGAATTCAATAAAAAAAACTGTGCTTTTGCTTTAAAATGATATGAATGACGTCCAACCAATCCCAATATCGTTTCTACTTAATTTTAGATAATTTTCAACTTGGACGATAATTCTAAAACTGACTACATAAAGAATAGAGCTGTTATCGCTTATATACGCACCTATTGTACGCATATGGATACTAAACAGATTTTACAAATGGAATCAGGCGGTAAATGGGTAGAAGAGGAAGATAGCTCTTCCCCATGACGCAACGAATCGATGAACAAATTCTCGCGGCCGGCAAATGCAGTTCGTCTCGAAACAATAATCCGTATCATTTTTAGAACATTCTAGGTCCTTGTTTACAAGTTACAGACATTTTAGTGACGTTATTTTGTTTATTTTCAATTCCGAATTCGTGCATTGTGTATGTATGTTGCTTTTTGCTGGCAAAAAAAGATACCATGCAAACTTACCACTTGATTGAATAATCATCCCAAGTAAGAAAAAAAAAGAAACATTTTCTAGGGGTTTGTCCATTTTCAACGGGCTTGTACGGACATCAATTACGCGCAACGTATTGGACGTCGAAAAAAGGTCATCACAGAAGACATTAGAATTGAAGAAAATCGTGAAAATGAATTTTGATAATCGAAAAGTGAAATTAGAAGAGATAGCGCCGAGAGGATCGTGGATTTTATTTTTGATATCAGGAGAAAGCTGTTGTGAAAGCCGAATGAGTGTCGTGTTCAGTTACAATAAAACGAAGGTACTGTACACCGCCTGATGACAACAAAAGAAAAATTGCATGAATTGAAGTTTGAGTTGCGGCCACGCCTGCCGTATTCAAACGGCCTAGCGACTGGCAATCATTGTTTGCTTCAAAATCTCAAAAGCAGGCTTCAGATAAAGAGATTTTAATGGAGTAATGAAATCCTTACTGATACCGAAGCGTATTTTTATACTCTTTACAAGTGTTGGAATGACGATATTACCCTTGAAGGAGATTGATGAATAAATTCTCATATTGCAAAAAAAGAAAAAAAAAAAACAAATGTGCCTGCTTGGCTAGCACAGGCAGTTGCCGACCCATGTACTAACACTGAATAACACAAAAGGGAAAGTACAGATGTTTTGCTATATAATGACGGGCGGATTAATTAATGGTCTTAATAGTGGTTTCAACTAATGGCAGAGAAAGATAGGCTTTTTGCCCTGGTCAAGTGTACGTTCAATATCGAGGTCGGAGACTTCATTATTTACGCTTCGAAGTACCTTTTTTCCTTAACAGTGGCCATGTGAGTTGCGCCAACGATAAAAGTTTCGCACCGAAACTCCACATATTTTTTGTAATAGCGATGTACTTACATCGACATTTTATTTGTAACATGTAAATATTTGAGGATTATATTGCTTAAGTTATTGTTGGCGTATTTGTGTGTAAATCGCAGCTACCTTCAAACAATATTTCGACTACGAACTATCAATTTTGCCTTGTGCCTTAATTTGTATTGTGCCTGAATATTCTCCCGTTATGAAAATTCTGATAATCAAAAACGAATGGACAGACAAACGTATTAGCACTTTTCTCGTTTCATCAAAAGTATGCATTTTCTAAAAGCTTTGAAAATTTTCATATTTCGGATGATAATAAATTTAATGCACAACTGATGCTCTGACTATCTAAAGGTAAAAAATGTTGATTTTATGATGATTAACTCTCAGGTGGCTCAACATTTCAAACATAAAAATTTAAATAATTTAATTATATAATATGATGTTCATTGCTTGTTTCCCACAAACGAGCATAATCATAAAAACATATGCATATATAAAAATCAACGGAACGTTATTGATGTTAATTACTGTACTAAAGGCGAGAATTGCAATTCAATTACATATTAGGAGGTGTTAACTGCTGCGGCGTAGTTTCCTAACAAAGCATAACTTAGCTTACTAGTTTTAGTGCATTTAACAAAACTAGGGTACATAAAATTGTTTTTAACGTTAAGAAAAAAAAAAAAAATGTCCAAAAAAGAAAAACTTGCAACTGGCGGGAGAATGATCGTAAATTTGTTTCGTTATCAGTGATTGTGTAGGTTTCTTATAAAACACTGTATACGGGAATTGTAGACCAAATTCTAGTCCAACGAATTATATTTAAATTTAGAGTATCGAGAAAACTTGGTTTATAGTCAACTTACTTGGTTTATAGTCAAGCTTTTTTTTCTTACCATAGCGATTATTGTTGTTGCACATATGCATCACCAAATTGTGTATTAAATTAAATGTTTCTTCTCGGCATAGATTAATGCACGATATCGATATAAAATCATCGACATAATTACTTTCTGTTTGCAGAACTGCCCGATTTGGATAGTAACGCTACAAGGACTCAGGTATTTAAATACTCCTCCAGAGATGACCAGATAAAAGTTTATCTGGTTGCGTTTTCCTTCTGAACAAAGTAGAGGTCTCTCATTCCTACGTTTCGTGATTAAGCTCATTTGCGGAAACGTTTATAGGGTAGGTTTCATCATCTGATCAGCGAAAAATGTTAGCAATACTCGGTCAAGAGTTTCGGTTTACTTTATATCTAATTACTGAACGTAACATTTTTTTTTTAAGAAAGAATTCAATTTCTTCTAATTAATTATCGCTTGCAATCGCAGAGCGTGCTATAGTTGAAGTTTTGGGTCATGCTCAACAGAACAACGCGCTCATACAGAAAGACAGACAAAGAGAGGGCGAGAAAGAGACATAGGCACACGGGTGCACTTATATGGGCCAAATTCGATTTCCAGGTAGTCGTCAAGCGGCTACATGACTTTGGAAACGTTCATGCATCCCATTTAACCCCAATCCGCTGACGATGAACGGTTCATTTGAACTTTCAACTGGAATTTTTGAAATTTTTTTTTATTTTATTACAAAGCATTTTCTTTTTTTTTCGCTATCAATTAACAATTAACACTAAAGGAGACAAGTAAGAACATTATAGGCAAACAAGGTCGACCATCACGTATCACCCTACATCTATTCGCTTGGTACAGTTATTCACTCATCTCAGCAATAATATGGCAAAAATTATACGTTATTTTGATGCAAAGGCATGCTTTCCATGGAAGCCCTTACATTAGAGGATGCCCGAAACATCACATGATGTGTCCGAATTTTAGTAAACTCAATTTGTTTCCGAAAAATATTATTTTCTTTCATTTTCTGTCATAAAAAACTAGAATTTAATCTTTCCCATCCATATAAGGCCTGGCGTTTCGTGACAACCCCTATATATATTAGAGTGTTTTCTTAAACTGCTACTATGGAGCAATTTTCATCATAAAATATTAAACATTAAATCTTTTTTTAAAGCGCTTACTATTCATGAGAAATTTTCGGTTAATTTTTATGTGAAATTACTCTCTTGAACAGATTTTCATCGTGAAACATTAAAAATTATTCCGCTTGTTTAGCACTCAAGGATTTACATATCCTGAGAATTCTTAAGATTAACTACTTGCGAACTGACCATTACGAACCAATTTCCACAACGAGATAGTAAAAATTACACTTTTTTACCAGTTAAAGATTCGGTTTTCGTGAAACGGTTGTATGAGAGGGGATTCCAAAAATTTACTCAGTCGAACCAAATATTTCATACGAATTTAGAGATTTGTTGAAAAATTTTGAAAAATTGAAATTCTTTCCATATAATGACTTTTTAATCTGAGGCGTTATATGAGGAATGATCGAAAAAGCGTACCGATCCGAACCATTTTAAATAGCGTTCATGTCTGGTTTAAAGCAATATAGATGTCAAGCGGACGGACGAATGGACAAATTTCGGAATCACTGTCTGAATCGATCGGTACAATAGAGAACAGATTTATCTTAAGTACATAAACTTTATATGCCCTATAGGAAAAGTGGTGTACATATAAGAGTATAAAAATTGATTTTTTAATCGATTACCCTTTAAACGCACATGCTGGCAGAGAGACATACTATCATCACCGTGATGAATTAGCTTGTTTTAGTGGTGCAAAGAGGTCCACAAAATGCTTAAGACAAATGATGTCTCATTCGATTTCTTTTCATAAACAAAATTTAATGCGACTTCTTCGCCCAACAAAATCGGAAAAGTACGTTGCGTTTATTAAACGGAGCTGAACCACTAATGACGTTTACGATGTGATATTCGACGTATCTGTCACAGCACTAGATACCCAATTTATTTCTAATATTTGATGTGCCCGCGCTATTTAACTTGAATATTGGTCATTACTTTTGGTCACAGCATCACATCAAGCAAAGCTTACATAAACTAATTGAGAAATTCATCATTTTGTTCGGGAATTCAGGAGACACGATAGCTATAATTATTGCATATAATGTTACTGTAATTTATATATGACTTAATGGCTTTTCAAGCGCTTGAACCTAATCTAGCGGCTAGTGCTACTTGCAAGTTAAGATAGAAATACAGTTTGAATCTAAAAAAAAAAAAAAAAAAAAAAAAAATAGAGAAAAGCGAGATCTGACAGTTTTTTTCTGAGTTTAACAAAAAGTGCAACAATTTATGTAATTTTTGACATTTATTGGTGTTGTTGACTGTTTGAAAACGAAAAACGTAACAATAAATAAATTAAATTATATTTATATTAATTTTCAAAAAAATTCTTTTTTATCGAAAAATAAAATCGCCACGTTACATACATATATTCATACACATATTTTAAGTTATTATTATTATTATTATTATTGTTTTTTTTTTCGTTTATTTGGTTTTTTTTTTTTTTTAATATATAAATCTGACAAAAAGAAAAAAAATAAATAAATGTATAAAACCCCCGCCAGAATTATTAAACAACCGGTAACAACCGGACTAACTGCCTGGTTGACTGTCTGCCTGACTTACCGACTGTTGTTTGTTGTTTTGTTACAGGTATGTTGGCTGATTGCATGCTGCACGACATTTAACGCCAATGATATGTTGTCACATTGTATGCGAATCTATATATAAGACAACAACCCATAAAAACTGTTGGAAAGAAGCTTGTAGGACAGATAGATAGACACATATATACATATACTCAGACAAATAGACAGACACCTTATTCATATTTACAATGATTACAACTTTTAATTTATTGCCACGAGACAAACTGTCAGAAATTAAGCAGATCTTTGACAATTTTATTAATAACAAAAAAGAAGAAGTTTTTTTATTCATTATTTATTGCATTAAATATAAAATATAATCATTTTTTATTTTAATTTTTTTTTTTTTTTTGCTTGTTTACGTTTAGATAGGTTATAATAATGCGTACGTAGAACGTAGGTGCGCGCCTAAAGGAAGTTTGCAGAGGCGTGAGGTAATAATAATGTATTTCGTGATTTTTTTTCCCAGAGATCTTAAAACAAGTGAAGAGAATACTTGAGAACTAAGCAAGCCCAAATAGTTCATACCCTCATAGCCGATAATGCCAAAGCATATTGCTTATTTTCTTAGCAAAACATATATGCTAACATTGCAAGCATACAGTTATATATATATATATACACATATATAGACATACATATACCGTAATGACGTTCATATGTAAGGTTAACAGTTAAATTTATATGTAGTGGTAATAAGTAAAGAATTTTATTGTATAAACAACACCGAACATTGGCTCTCTCACCGCGAATAAATTTAACGATCCAGTTTATTTTTAATTTTAAGCTTATACATATACGAAGACGATAATGAAAAATTTAATAGTAAATTGAATAACTTAGATTAAGCTTTGAAGTCGTAATCTTAGTTTAAAGAGATGGACAGATGGACAAATGAATGGGGATATAATTGTTCATGTTGGGGCCGCCTGAAAGTTAACTCCCCACAGCAGCTGTTTAAATTAGAACTCTTTGGGTTCACTTTCTTTCGAAATGATTGATCCTAACCACGGTCTGACATTAGCGTTATTGTTTAAGGAATGGAGTTTAAGCCTTTCTAACACATCTCATAAGAAAATTATGCCCGTATCTTGGACATAAAAGACCACAAATTTACCCTAAGAAGTTTGATTGCTTTTAAAATCGGCAATTGAAACGTTGTTTCTGAATTAGCTGAGAGCAAAAAAACGTTGTATTTGTTCAGAACACTTATGCACTATCTTTCTTTTTCTTTTGTTTTCTATATGTCAAGTGTGAAATGGATCCGTAGGTCAAGTAAGTGAGAAATCCGCAATTGCCTTTCGAATGAACGTCGGTCACAATACACAACAAATCCGCACAACAACAAATCTTCTAACATTAGTGAACATGAAAATTCCAACAGCAATTAACAAGCAGCTAACAAACGGATGAACCTGCTTAGATTACTTCATGTGTGAGAACCATTTCTGAATATTAGATTCGATTTCGGAATCTGCTGAAGGAATAATCAACTGATTTTCGTCTTAGCTGAGCGAAAGTATTATAGTTAAGGTAAGAAACCTCAAGATTGCAACGGTCTGAACTGAATTCGAATAAATTATTCGCTTCGAAATTTTCTTTTTCCAAAATTTTGAACAGATCAATCAAGAAAGTACAATCTTGACTTCGCGATCCTATAATTGTTATCCAATATTCTAAAGCTAACTCTAAAATGTTAGGCATATTTTTATTAAATTTAAATGATTAATCTTTATATGAAAGAAGTACCTAATTAGTTAAAAGGTCAAGCATTGCCGACAAAAAAAATCAAAATCGTTAAAGTGACCTCTTTTCGGCGAATTCATCACTTGGAAAAAGGTAAGAAATTTGCTGTTTACGCAAAGGGAGCTTTAAGTAAGTATCATCCTATATACAGATATTTCGAACTTTTCAATAAATCGTTAATGCGATATGTTTGAGTATTTGTGTTAAATTTCAGTTCAATATTTCAAACGAACGAGCGACACGGGTTCTCTACCTTGATCTCTGGCTACGAAGCGAAGAAAATTCAGCAAACGATTTCAGCAATCTCGACAACCCCAACAGCAATTACGCAGATATGACTAAATGGATTCAAAAATCACTTTTAGCGAAAATAAGTATATTTTACAATCTTGTTGTTATTAGTTCGTAAGTATTATTGCACTAAATGACGTAAGCAATGAAATAAAGTCGAAATTTTTATAATTTTTAAGTCAATTTTTTAAGAAATCATATCTAAATTACTCCGCAAAATGAACGCATATGATAATCAGAATAGATAGGAAATATCATTTGGATTGAAAATAATTGGTGGCCAATAAATATTGATATTAAAATAGGGTCGGAAGGAGTCGGGCCAAACCGTTTATAGTATTTACGCTTATTTTATAATTTATTTTATTATACAAGATATTAAAATTTAATATTAATGTTTCAGCTACTGCTAACAGTACATTAACTGCTATATTATTAAAACATGCACACAGCCAAATGCACACACATTCATTTACATACAAATATACATACATAAGTACTAAAACACATTGGTTTAACGATTTTCACAAAACTGCCACCATTATGCCAACAGCATATTACAATAAAATCCACTAACAAATTGCTTTCAAATTGGCAGTCAGTTCATCGATTCATGGATACGGCACGCGTTGAGTCTGCCTGGTTATATAATTTTATTTTTATTTATTTATTTATTTATTTTTTTTTTTTCTCATTTACAAACATTTGCACATATACCTACGTAGAAAACATGTATGTATATATATATATATATATATATATATATATATATATATATATATGTGTGTGTGTGTGTGTATTTTGAGTAAATATGACATGACCTCAAGGCGTAAAATATCATGTAATGGAATATAATTACAATCATATGCATGTGAAACGCATAACATCCGATCAGTTTTGCTGCCTACATACATGTAGGCATATATACGCATATACAAGGGAGATTACAAGGGAGTGTGATGCACGCGTACAACACAAACAACAGTACAGTACATCTAGTTAAAAGTTGAAAAGAAGAAAAAAAGATTAACAATAAAACAGAAGAACGAACTCTTTAAGTTGCTGGCTGTACTTCACGGTAATGCAACCAACCAATAAAAACAAGTAAACACATTTAAAAAGAAAAAACTTTTGGTAAGACGAGTAAGAGGGAGTTTCTAGTCATATTGATTGTGGTTAAATAAGTCTTCTTCATTTTTCTTTTATTTATTTCATGCTGTTGTTGTTGTTGTTGTTGTTGTTGTTGTTGCAAAAAGCCAACGGCTAAACAAACAGATTATTACAAATCTATTTTAGGTGTATTGGTAATAAACTTTTACTGATCACTGTCTCTTGTTCATTCTCCGCATGCCATATGACCACCAACATATCCGTAAATTTATATGTTGGTGTTGTGTTGCTGTTGCTACCATCATAAACATATTGTCGGCCAATATCTATATACATCTATACACATATAGATGCGTATAAGTGCAAAAATCTATAGTCTATACATACGCATCTATACATACTTACATATAGCCTTACTTTCCTGCAGACTCAGCAGGTTCCATATTGTGCATGTTTATTACACTTTAACTGCCAAAAAAAAAAAAAAAAAAAAAAAAAGAAAAGAAAAGAAAAGCAACAAAAAATAAAAGAAGTAACAAAATGAAAATTAAGAAAAAAAAAAAAGAATATATCTAAGTATACGGATGTACGCAGCGCGCAAAACATAAGCAAAAACTACTAAAATATGGAACAAAATCAATTGGCAGCAAATAAACACACAAATAAAATACTTAACTCTTCCATGATGGTGGTATTCAATATTTACCCATAATATGCTATGCAACGCCATGCTCAAATAATGGTACAGGACCTGAAGCTGCCTGCTTCGCGAACCGTGGGAGTTTAAATATGAAATGTGGGATTCACTGCTCTTCTTATTTTCCCTTCAACATGCTTACAATTGAAATGACACCAGTTAGGCGACACATATTGACAACGCATAAAATTTATTAGTTTTTATTGCCCGCAGCATCTTGTGTTGGTTTTTTTTTTTTCATTTGTTCTTTTTTAACGAGAATATACGTATGTAAATGTCCGCAATGACTATTAATCGACTGTTTAGAACATAAAGTTAACGTAAGAATGTAAGAATAGATTTCGCACAGGAATTCATTCAATTTTCAATAAATGAAATGGTAATCGTCCTAATTAGTGTAAATTTATCAGATTTGAGTTTCTTTTTTCGTATTTATGTTACGGTAAAGAGATTCATGATGTATAGAAAGGTAATACGCATCGAAATTTATACTTTTCTTCCGACTTAACCGACTTTTAAAATCCACTCCACTTCACGTGGTAAGGGTTTTTTAAGTTTATGCCGATGTATGCAACACCCACAAGAGTTCGAGGAAAACACATCTAATTCAGAACTATTTAGAAGCATCGCGTCAAATATTTCTATCCATGTAGTGTCTGTGGGCGAGGGTACTTTACTTCGTTAAGGGGCAAAGAGTGCTCTGGTCATTATAACCGAATTTTGTTCGTCTCTACCTTATCTGCGATATATGAAAAGAAAAGACTATGCAATTTCATTAAGTTAAACCATTTCGTTTATAAAATTTAAAAAAATATCATTACTTGTTATTAAACAAACACCAAAGCTCAGCTGAAATCTTAATAGTTGAAGTTGAGTTAGATATGAATAAATAAATAAATTAATAATAACAACAAGATATAACAGAGATCGATGAAGACTTGCACTAAGCAAAGTGACCGATAGTATGGAGTAGAATGGTCGGCCTTAACTGGCTATAAAGTTTTTTTTATTAATTTTTTTTTTTATTTCATATTTATGGTGTTTATAACTAACTGCAGGTGAATGCGGGACAAAAAGAGGATTGCAAGCGACAAAAAAGAAGCACGGTTCGTTAGCTTGGCTAATGAAGATTTTTACTGCGGACGCTTCTCTTCGAGTTTCGATTCTCTCGCAAATAATTTGCATCATGTGGGTGAAGTCAAACACAATACATATCCAATTTTTCTGAATTACCTCGAACTAGTCGCTAACGCGACAGGTTTTTGCAACAACCTCCTTAACAATAAATTCGGGTAATTTCGTAAGCCTTTCACGTATACACTGGCAGTAAACTCATTGAAATTCTTTTCTTTCTCTTTTTTTGTTTTTTGTTACACAGGGCCATTATGAAGTGTTTTGGAGAATCTTCTTTCTTTTCAAAAGCGTTGAGAATGAACTTTTATTGGTTAGATGAGATCTAGGACTGAATGACTTAAATAAATTCTCGACGAGTACAAGTGACAGTTTTAAGCTTGCATCGTTAGTGAAGCATGATGTTTAATATTTAGGTGTAAGTCAACTAACAGTTTTATATATAAAATATATAAGAAAGTGCTCGCTTCATATCATCGCTCAGTCAGATATTTGGATACATGTCTAAAAAGGTATGCGTTGCTTATTATGTCAAACGTTATTTTGCATAAAGGATGTTCGATAAGATCGAATAAGAATGACAACACTTTGAAAGCTTCACGCATAATGGAGATCAAAGTGCTTGCAAATAGGCAGACAAATCTTTTTAAACTTTTTAAAATGGAACACATTTCGTTAAATAGGGCCGACATGTCTCTTAGGGATGTAAGCAACAGCCATATTGCGGTGTCTTTCTGAACTTTAGCCAAGTTATTCACCGCTGATCAGATTGTTGAAAATTCCATTAAAATAAAAACGGTCAACGTTTATTAATCGATGATTCAAAGTGTCTGGAGTCTAAGGATTATGAATAAATTTAAATTTGAACAAGACTATAGGATCTATACTATTATCAGATTCTTTTCTTCGGTCTTTTAAATATTCGATCTCTTTACTACTCAGCAACAAACACGCTGTGGAATCGGACAGTAGCGTTTTCGTTCATATCTGAGGTTTTCTGACATCAAGATAGTCTCGTGACAAATTGCACAACTCTTCCGTCATCAACTACTAAGGAAAGAAACTTAATCCACCCACCAACATTAGTCCAAAGGGCAGCATAGCGATCGTTATCAAAATACGAAACTTTTTATTTGTTTGTTAATGCAAGTATTTTTCATGACAATCCAAAAGCGCAATCACATGTGCAGATTTTTTTTTTTTTTTTTTTTTTTTTTTTAGTTTAACCAATCACCCAGGATATGATAGATGATGTCCCGTGTAATGCGGTGACGGTGAGAAAGAAGGAAGGAAAGAGAAAGAGCTTAACGGGTGTGTGCCCAATCGATAGGTGTTATGTCTTTAACGACTCGGGCATTCCCTATAGGTATGATCAGCGATTTCGTAGTCACGATTCTTATGTAATCGGCTACTCGGCTGAATGTGGATGTGGCAATAGATTATAGATTATTCCGATAAGCAGATTCTCTCTTCTGGAAACTGTCGCCACGATAAGAGGAGTTTTGTTCGCCTACCGATCATAGATTTTACTAATCCGAATAGCCAGGTTCGTGAGTTTGTCTGTCTTATATACCTGTTGCTTTTAAATTTTCGGTTCGGAAAAAAAAAAAGTAATTTTGTCAAGATTGCTATGATCATTCAACGTTTAGTCAATTGTCGATAGATCTCGAGTCCTTGCGATGCTTGTGCCCGGAAAAGCAAACTATAACGATATGAAAAAGTTTATAAAGTTTTTTCTATAATCGATCTTCGGAGTATCTTTTTACTGCATTTTCCTTTCACTGATTAAACATTTCGATTTGACTACAAAGTTAAAGTTGTGAAAATTTTACAATCAGGACAAAAACCGACATTGTGCCATAAAACAGAATCAAATGACATGTAAAATACAAAAGCTTATAAGAAAAAAAAAAGGTAAAGTTAAATGTACACAAATATATACCACACTGCATATATAGCTGACAGCTCAGCAGACAAACGAACATAGCGATGATGTTCAATTTAAAATTTATGGTCATTTCATTCCATAAAGGATACCAGAGATGGGAGGAAACTGAAACTAAATGAACGCATAGTATAAGAAGCGTAGACAGAAGAACGGTGAGACAGAACGCAACGAGTACGCAAAGCGAAGAGCGAAGTGAACAGCCAGAAAACATTCGATTTGGTGAAAGAAACAAATTAATTAAAGGAACCAACAGATCTGCTAAGTTAATCTATTCATTCAATAAATCAAATAATCCACTAAAGGAGTTGAATATAACTGAGCATGAGGAAGTGTAGTGGAGTGGGGGGAGGGGAGAATCGAGCAAGTAAATGACACCACAGTGTATACTGTTAATGCAACAGACACTCTGCTGGCGAAGCGTATGCAATCTGAGGCGACAGTCACACATACACACACCATCATATGACAATGTGGCGGTTTTTCGTTTGCTTTTTTTGCTTTTGTTTTTCCTTTTTATTTTTATTTTCGTTTTTGTTTTGTTTTGTTTTTAATACGCCAAACAGCCCAAGCAGTTAAACTGAATCGTTCTTTCGTTCTGGGTGTACGTTGGCTGTGTATGTGCAATACACAAAAATTGGATGAAAAGGATATACCGCCACTATGCCTTGTGGTAGTACTTTTTAAATGCGCTTCTCTTTACCTCTACCCTGTCAATTGTCTAGCTATGTACTGGAAGACAACAAGTCAATGTTAAATCTTATTGCATTTCGGTCAAGTTTCGTTTTGTTCAAATAGACCAACAACATACGAATAGCGATCTAACTTAGCTCAGCAATGAGTTAAGGGATAGTTATATGGATAGTTCCATATCGATGTAACCTACAAATAAGCTGTAGAAGTGATTTTAATATGTTTAGTTTATGTGAAGGTCTTCTTGTTTTCAAGTCTCATCTAAAGCTCTCGATATTCAAAGTAACATCTATATACCTAACCAATACTCATCTCAGAATTAATTTGCTATTTGGAAGCGGTCGCTTCCTCACACACGCACTTGTTCGGCCAAAAAATATCGTTCTGTTAGCATCGGTTTGAGAAAAAGTTACTAAACGCTACGAGCAAATTACTAAACGCATTTGTGTCACATTTCGATTATGAAGGCTTGCATTGGGATTCGCAAAGATTGAAAAAAACATTATGTTTCCAGAAAGAAGAGCATGTAACTGGCGACTTCCCGAATGGCGAGAATGAGTTTCAAAAACATTTCTTTTTTCCGTTCGATTTGCTTATATTTTGCTTGAGCGCCCCATACATTGCAATGTTGTTGTTGTTGCTGTCGTACTTATTTCGAATATTTGCTGCCTTGTTGTTGCATGCGTGGCAAGGTTAAAATGTTTACGTTTTTGTTTTGGCTTGTTTTTGAGATGTTATTGAGTTTCTTCTACTCCAGTTTATGTTGCCTGACATGCAAAATGCTTTTTGTGTTCCGTTCTTGATATGAGTTGAAATAATTTTTCTATGGTCAAAAGTGTTGTTGTACTTTTTGTATTTCTTCTTGTTTTTGTTTTTTATTTATTCATTTATTTATTTATTTTTTTTTTTTTTTGTATTGCATGTGCGGTGATGGTTTATCTTAAACAGGTGTCATTAGCATGATTATTAAGCGGCATGATAAATGTTTATAACGCGTCCTCATTCGTTGACTAAAAGGCAAAGACAGAGACGACAGTTTGAAAAATGTCTTTGCTTTTTCGTTGTAGTTATTGTGGCCGTGTTTACACTTTACATTTCCGGTGAAGTGGTTTTTATTTATTTATTTATTTTTATTTTTTATTTTTTATTTTTTTTTTGCTCTTACTCTGTTCGCATAATTCCAGTTTCAAATCACAAAGATACAGTTTTCCGGATGCTAAGTAATGTTGTCATGACCCACAACTAAATAACCGGGCAAGACAAGAAATTATCATATCGAAAAACTTGGGATAGCTGGCGAGTACGCGTATGTACAGTACGTGCTTATATATGAGTATAAGACATCAAGTACATTTGTATCATCATCATCGCGTCATCATGTGTTAAAAACACCCTCTGCCGCCCAATCTTACCCGTTCATAGTCAATGTTAATTACTTTGCATCAATGCACTTGACTTTGGTTATACGCGCAATAGAGTTTACAGTTCAAGTAAATCAGATGTTTTGCAATAATAAAAATAATATACGGACAAGCAAACAAGTGAGAATACTACAGTTGGACAAGCTTTTAAAATAATTTCATGTTTAGAAAGTCAATTTAGAATTTAGAAGTCTGCATTTGGCTACATCCATCGCATCCAGGTATCGATGTATATTTCGACGCGGATGAAGCGCTCCATACCTATAGTTAGGCGTTACATGCCCCTGTCAGCAGTGATTATAAAAAGATATTCACGTGCTTTAATTATCTCATTATTTAGATTATTTTACAACTTGTGAAATTTAATTCAAACGCAATTGCAAACGTGTACTTTCTAAAAAGGCAGCTTAAGGAAATTAATTTAAATTAATGAAAATATGTGTTTGGTGAGAAAAAAAAAACAAACAATAGGTGGCTTTTGTTTTTTGTCACAGATATGCGCATGCAGTTAATATAACTGATGCCACTTGGTAGTGCAAGGTATAAAAATCGGAACAGAAGACCACAAAACCGCATCCGTTGCAAAGGCAACCTGCTGCACACAAGGGAAATTATATTACAGCAGCAAGTTCACAAAAAGCATTAACAACAGCACCGGTAGCAGTAGTAGTAGTAGTAGTTGTACTAGTAGTAGTAGTAATAGTAGTAGTAGCTGCACTGGTAATTTCTGTTAACCATTCGCATGCGGAAAAACGATTTCCGTTAGATTGTTTAATGTCCATCGTCTCTGGTATGCATTTTCTTTTCACATATAGCGGGTGTTTAACTGTTACGGGAAGCATGTTTACTACTTAATGTATAAACAACTCTGTGTGTCTGTTTGTATATGTGTGGGTCTGTATGTGCTTGTGTGTGGTTGTGCGTCCATGTGTGTGTGTGTGTGTGCGTGTGTGTGTGGGTAAATGTATTTATTTTAACTAACTTTCCATTCAAGTTTACAGACCGTTAAAGTTAATGGTGGCTGCCGCATAATCTCTCACAAGCTGCCTGCATCAACAACAATATCATGTTATATTCCCCATACGTGTTGTCGCGAAATGATGGCAATTTGTTTGCTGTCTCGTCCCTGTCTTACTCTCTCTTTCACCCTCTCACTCTCTCTCACTCTTTCTGTTTCTCCCTTTCTCCTTCGCTCTTCCCTTCTCTTTTTCTTTCTTGTTTCGGTTTGTCCAGTGAATGTAAGCAGTCGATGACTTTAACCTGTGTGCGAGCGTCCTGTGGGTAATTAAAAATTCATTCATTCTCATAGATGTTGATGTCGCTGCTAGTGCTGTTGTTGTTATTATTTAGTTAATTTATGAATGGTTTTATGATTTTCACGTTGACCGCTACTTGCTAAAGTGGGTTATATTTCTAAGCCGTTTGTACAGATAACGCGCCGTAAAACTATATTTTTTTTTTTTCTTGAACACAATCTACTCAACTCCTATAAAATTGAACAAAAAAAAAGTCTTTATTGAATTTGCAATTAATGTTTTTGCTTTTTGCTTCTTTCTTCGCTTGTTAAAATCCAAGCCCTTCTTTTCTTGCAATTTTAATCAGTCAAATATTAAATGATTTCCAAATTTATGAGTTATAAATGTCAACTGTGTATGAAGTATATAAGTTTTCATATTTAAGACAAGTCAGACGCCGTATGCATGGCCAGACGTTGCATCATCCGATCAAGGCAAACACAAAATGAAATTAATGTCGATCTTAAGTGCAGGTTTAATGCCGTCGTCATCGTGTCATTGTTGTTTTGCAGTGACCGCCACAGAAGAAAATAATCACCATAATTTTCATCATCATTGCGATTAACGAAAAATAGTAGCGTCTCTGCTTATGGATCCCATTCTCATTCTCACCGTATTAATGAACGTAGCAAGTAATAGTATTAGTAGTAGCAGTACTAGTAGTAGTAGTGGTAGTAGTAGTAGTAATAGTAGTAGTAGTAGTAGTAGTGGTTGCAATTGTGGTAGTAGCTGTAGTAATGATAGCAGCGGTAGTAATATTGCATTTTATGCATGTACGTTTGTATATAAGTACATAGGCCTATATGCTTATTAGCCGTATTATAGTTAGACGTTAATTCTTATGAATCACACAGAACCACCGCCGCCGCCGATACCAAGCTACCTAACATCCAACAATTGATTGAAGCCGTAACGACCAACGGACGAACGGACCGGACGACACTAGCTCTCGTTTGGATAATATCTCGGTATGCGACATAACTGACTTTATGGCATTTTAATGGTCACTTAATTTTGTTTATGCCTGCGTTGCTGTAAAATTAAAACTCAAATCTTTACTTGTGCACTGTATGTGTATAGATTGTGCGATTCTGCCTACTTGTGTAAACTTAGTTAATAGACAGATACGCACACTTAACTTACATGCCCGTCACATTACACATGGACTCGTACATGTTCAAACCTATATATATATATATATATATATATATATGTATATATATATATATATATGTATATATATACATATACATATATACATGCAAGTATGCTTGTATTTCGATAATAAATAGTACAGCAGTTTGTATACGAATGCATAGGTATTGGCATTCTATAGGACTTAACATGCATTCATCGATTATTGGTCAATAATGATTATTATCATGATTATTCTTATTAAGTGGTTCAGTAACAAAAGATTTGTACGCCGTCATTTCGTACGGCTACTGTTACCCAATACCTATAACAAGCAAACAAACAAACAAATAAACATAAAGCAGGCATACAGTACAGCAGTGGTCAGTAACAGTTCAATAGCAGAAAATCTCAATTGTTATTGTTGTTATTGTTGTTGTGTAACGCACTAATACCTCTTCTATAAACTAAAGCTAATGCAACAAAAATGTGTGCCCGTGTCCGTGTCTACGCTGTAATGGTATGTTCAAAGAGCGAAAGAGAATTAATTCAACATTTTGTTGTTGGTGTAGTCGCACATGTTGTAAACGAAAAGTCCCCCCTTTTATTATCCGTTGCCGCATAGTTACACTAAATTGTCGGCAATTTTTCACAATTTTTTATTACAAGCATACAACTAGTGTACAACAATAATAATAACAATAACAACAACAACAAATATAACAACAACAATAACAACAACAACAATACAAATATCAAATTTAATGCTATAAAGCAACACAATGAATGTTTGATTAAAATACCAAAAATGTGTATAGATGTACATCGAAAATAACGCTTTATTCTTCTTTTCTTAATAACAACAGGCGCTCGAATACACAGATATATAAATACCCATACATATGTATAAGCACACAAATAAGCAAAAATTAAATCCTTTAAAGAATTTAAATTAAAAAAAAAAAACCGAACATTAGAATATGCGAAGCAAAATTTATATCTTTTGAAGAGCATGGTCTGCACTAACTGCATGCACTTTTCTGCAGGGATCTACGTTGAAAAGAGCACTACAGTTTAGGACGTGTGTTGTAAAACGAGAGAGAGAGAGAGAGAGAGAGAGAGAGAGAGAGAGAGAGAGAGAGAGAGAGAGAACGATAGCTTGGGTGTACATCCGATTTAAAAAACGAAACTAAGTGCCACCTCTTTACAAAATGCGTCACGCTCCATTTTGGATACCGATGTCGAGCTCTCTGAAAAGAAACGGCTCGCGCAGCCTTTCACTTACCCCAGTTCTTCGGCTACTTTCCGCAGCAGAAAGCCTTACGCGTTTGACTTGTGAGCGCTACGATCTTTCGGACGCTTGATATTCCTTGCAGAAACGCATGTTGATAGGGATATATGTTATATACATATATCGAGCGTGTTGTGACTCGACATATACTTTTCCATATTGATTAATTGAAGACATAGCAAACGCAATGTAAGCTAAAACTTAAGAAAACCGATTATTAATTTCTTCATGAAAAAATGCGATAAACCCAAGCCTTTAATCCCTGCAAAAGCACTGGGCAAAGTGTTAACTAAATTGAATAGTCTACCAAAAGTCTTCGAGCGTGTTGTGAGTCGACATATACTTCTCCAAATATATATATCATATCATTTTGTTACGTTCGACTTCGAGCGATATCTAATCCGGAAGTTTTGCCATTAAAAAGTTTAATTTCGGCCCTTTGTGTGTCCTCATGTGTCCTCGACAGTTAGCAGATTGTGCAACATACCTTGCAATTATTGACAAAATCATTCATCAAAACCTTTCAAACGTTGCCTATTTTTTCTCTTTAGACGACCACTTGGGCATCCACTTTATGCGCTTTTCGCTTTAATGCAAGTTTAAATATTGGATGGTATTTTTTTTAGTTTTTATCAGCAAATAATATATATCTTGAGCGGAAATTCTAAGAGATTTTCGTTTGGTTTGCAATCCCGTAAAGTCTTCTGTCAAATTTGGAAAGATACTTAAGTAAACGATATCGCGACTGTTTGCTTGCATTCTTCGACAAACGGTACACTCTCGGTGGCTCTTGACTAGCTACCATTGACATTGATTGATGTGATCGAAGGCATCCATTTTCCCATTTAAATAAATCAAGAATAGAAAGAAGATAGAAAACCGCACTTAACTAGAAAATTATATTCTTATCTAAATGGTCGGTAAAGAATGGAAAATAGTTTTCTTATTTTAAAAAAAGAATATCAAATATATTTAACAACTAAGTATAAAAGTGATTTGACCAGCGAGTTTAAGGACAAGATTTATAATCAACAAAGTAATTTCATTCGTTAAAAATGAACGATTTCGTTAACAAAAAATTATTTATAAATAGTGATAATAATTGATTAGTGCGTTATATATATTTTATTATATAAGCATTAGATGGGAGCTGCACCAGTATATCTGTAGTATATTGAAAGGCCAGCGTTGACAATACCAGAGATGCAAGCCAATATACCAAAAAATATTAAAAATATATCACGCACTTGTGCGATACGGCCAGGACCGTAGTTGTTGGGATATCTTAAGCACATGTCCATTACGCCAGGAAGCGATATGCCTAATATACATAAGCATACGCTAGCGATCAAAGAGATGATTATATCAAAATGTGGAATCGTAAGTGAAGCAAAGACTGAAAATGAGAAAAACACAATAAGTACGTAATTATGAAACATCGTAGACAAACGTAAAATAGAGTGTCTTGTTACTAGTTATAGCCACTATCATGACTCGGAATGAAGTTTCGAAGATTGGTCGTGCTTCTGGAGGGAATAGAGCTGCCATTCTGTGAGTCCAAATTATCGTTACAACCGGATAAATTTGCAGAGGGTATGTGAAAAATATAGCCAATGCGTGGAAGATTTTACTTACATTCGGTACGCTATCAAATAAGTGATATGCAATTAAATTCCTAATTATTTGTCCATATTTAAAAAAAAAAAACAAACACATTAATAACACTTACACTTCTTCTTCTGGTATATTATCTATTACAAAAAAATGGGTTTTCTCACTGTAAGCCCAGTACCCGCACATGGAGAATAAGACAAACAGCGCATATAGAAGGAACATACCTACATTTAAACACCCTAAAGGGCCGAGATATCTCGCGGGATCAATCATTTCAGCTTCAATAGCTAATAACTGGGAAAGCCATAACAGAAACGCGATAAAACGATCGATGAACATTCATCTACTCACCATTTGGCGAGAGAATAAAAAAATGAAACTTACCACGCCCAAGGAGGAATGACTTAACAAAACTAAACCCATATATAACGGTATGTAGGTATAATCGTTGAACATTAAAAGATCACTAAACATTGTTGTTGAGGTATCAAGCATATAGTATGCAATCATTGCAAGACCTATTAAATGAAAAAACCAGCGAGAAAATGATGTCCATTTATAACGCATATTAATAATCTTACTAGTAAGGACCGTAATATTAGCCACAAGGCTTAAGGGCACTAAACTTTTTAGCCTCTTTATCATAGTTATTGCGATTATGAATGGTGCCAGCAATAACATGACCAACTTATAGTCAATATACCCCAACCAATAAACGATAATATCCTTGACACTTTCCGTTACAAGTCCAATATACATGATGCCAACGCCAAAATGAAATATGACCAAAAAGGATGATACATAAATCCTACAAGAGGAGTACAAAATTAATCGAAGCTGTGTCATTATAAGTAAACTGCCGTTCATAGCTCTTACGAAACTGATTTTTTATAGCGTTTCACCCAATCGGGACCCTCAATTACACACTCCATTGTCGCTCTGCCAACTTGCATATAAGGAACCTGACGACGTCGACATATTTCATTTATGGATCCAACCTAATGAATATAGTACAGAATACAATCGAGTCTTTAACATTACATTCTGCGTCAATATTCATATTTATTTACCAATAGCCGGAAACTATAGACAATTAGAATCATAACAATAGCCGACACGATAAGCCCAACAACCCAGCCTACTCTCTTAAAACCGTACGGACCTGATAATATTCCTCCGCCAAGGACACAAGAAATTAGATGCATCAGACCATCCCAATACCTAAGAAGAGGAGTACGTGCGTGATTACAATTCAAAAAAAGAAAAAAAAAAAAAAAAAACAAACAGCATTATTTCAATAACATTTACCCTAATGATGCGATTTCCTTTCGATACTCGTAAGGATCGTAAATAGCTTGGCTTGGTTGCTCCATTCTGTTTATGAGAATTTATTACATAAAAATCGAACAACTGGAAAATTGGAAATATATGGACAATAAAAAAAGAAAAAAAAGAAAACAACAATAATGTTCAAATTATTTTTGATAGATCTTCTTCTTCTTCTTCTTCTATTCGGCAAATCACCAACCGAAAATTCGTTGTGATGGGTAAAAAAGGCCCAATGCTGGACAGCTTTTAATTGTATATAGGTGGTGTTACTATACCTCCTACACTGAATGGAGAACAGAGATTTATTTATTTTGTGTGAAATATATCCACATGTATTTATGTCCACCTGGAATCAGCGGCTTTGATTAATCTACATATCACTTATTGAAAATTCGTTCATCATCATTCATTCTCGTATGTGGATGGAAAATAAGTAAGCACGAAATATATGTCCATAGCAGATATTATTATTGCGTTCAAAGAAAAGAGAAATTGTATTTCAAACACTTGCGCGCTTTGACGATGAATGTAAACTTTGTTTGTACATTGGTGAAGTTATTTGGTTAATGTTTTTTCATGCTACTACAGTTGTAGGCTTATAAGCCAAGGGCCTAAGTCCAAATGCGTTGTAAACGAAAAAAACACACACACCCATACAAATGTGTGTGTCGTGCCGCAGGATAGGAAATAAGAGAAGTGGGTTTTAGCGGATTAAAGTCGCGTACTGATCGGCGCCTGTTGACGGTTGTCCACCTCACAAGAAAAACCATTTTTGATTTTACTAGTGTTTTATCCCCATTCACTTTCCCCCACTAACTCTCTCAATCCATCACCAATCCATTATGGTTGGGTAATCACGTATATAATAGTTAGCTTTCGTTTGCGACCAAGCCGATAATTGATAAACATATTTGCCCCGATCGCATAAGACTTTCGTATCATTTTCGTTGCTATCACTCATATGTAAATGACAAAGCAGAGAAAGTAGAAAAATTTTTCGTTTACATTCAATCGCAGCTGTCAAAATCCGAACAACAGCAGTCGCTTTTCCTTGGTGGCAAACAAACAAACAAGCCGTCTATTAATGGACGAAGATTTGGGGAATAAATTATAAAAAAAAAAAAAAACAAAATATAAATTTTCAAAAATTATTAAATAATAGTAAGGAGAAAGTGTGTAACTGAATCGGTCTTTAGGGCATTTTTCACATTGATGCAGTTAACAATTGTATTGTTTCTTTAAAAACAATAGGTCGAAGCCTTTTCATGTTCGAGTGCGTTTGCCCCGCCGAGGCAGTGATGGTAACGATTCACCTCCCAAATTATACACATTGATTATTTATGTCCCAGTGGCCACATTTAGATATTTGCAAAATGAAAATCTAATGGTGATTACGATTAAAACGAGGATTTATTCTAATAGAGAGAAAACGCTTTAAATACAAAATTGTTTGCAATGTTTTGTGCCATCTTACTATGCCTTCAACAGTTTTTTATGTTCTACTTCAGTAAGAAGAATTGTTGGGGCTTTGCTTAAATTGTTATTGTTTTTAGTTTTTGGCTAATTATGGGCAAAATTATCGATAACCGCAGATAATAAGACAATACAAATTTATTCGGATCATTGTCATCACATTTTATGAGTCGCTGCCGTAGAGTAGCGCGTTGGGCAAAATTTTAATGTGCAATTTTCTGTTTGTTCTCATATGTTCTTTATGTGCTTAGAGGCGTCTCGTCTGCTGACGATATGACGAGTACAGATGGGAGGCGCAGGTAAATAGACGCCTGTGATTTATGATTTAAAAAATTTATTATTCATTAAGGAAGAAAATCGAGAACGATAGATCGTTCAACGACGGGGTACTGAAGCTGAGAACGAGAAAGCTTGACATCCTCCTTCACCAGATCTCAACTGATTAGGAGGGTGATGACGAGGAACTTTGTTAATTTTTTTTATGCTTCCACTCCTATTTATTGTTATTAATTTCGAATTTTTTCAATTTTTATAGTTATGTTATTTAATTACTTCAAAAAGAAAAGAAATTAAATTCTCATGCTCTCTAATATGAAGTGGGCACGGCTGATTTTTTCTGTATTCAAATAAAAAGTTTGTATCACACAGGCGTGTGAGCTTTGTAGGCGGTGTGTATTTTTTTTATTTTTTTTATTTTTTGTTTTGACTCAGCTGTTTGCAAATAAACAATTTTGTTTGGAATTTATTTTCTTTTCAATTAACAGCTGTTTTCTTCTACAAATGCCAACCCTGAACAACCAATACTAATCCTCAACAAGCAATACTAATGCCAAACGTGAGTCCTATTGCTTTTGCATAGTTTGACAAGTATGAGAAAGTGTATTTGATAGCTGTTGTGCCTACGTGATCGCAAAAAATCGGTAGTCATCAACTAATGCTGAGTGGTACCACATACGCGATCCCGAACCAGCCGAGAAACATAACATAACAACATAAGTTGATTTTCAGATGCGTGATTAGCCCCCCAGAAATTTCATTCATTTCTTAAACGGAATTTAACACAAATTCTTTGGCCGTTGATTTGATGACATTGTCTTTAATTTCGAAACCAACAAAACGAACAACATGGAATTTATAGCGCATCCTAAGGCATATTCGTACCAGTTTAATAAAAAAATCACATCATGTCGATCGATGTTTGAATTGTGCGTATTTTTAATATCATTTGGATGACTTGGATTCATAATCAATAAAAGTCATTGATTTATTTCCCTTTTTAGCTTTATATGCCAAAATTCAATATTTTGAAACCATCAAAACTTCAACACTTAAAGAACAACTTTGGTAAATACGTATAGTATTTTTGCTCTAATTGGAAAGTTTATCTCAGATGATTTTTAGTTATTAGAGAGTGTCTCCCCGTCATAATAGGAGTATGTGAATAAAATAGAAATAAGCAAGAAAGAAGTTATGTTGAATTTAGTCAGTTGTGATTAGGATTAATTTATGTACGTGATAATAGTCGATATATATCGTATGTTGTACAGATTCCAAATCGCATTTTAGTCCAATTTGCTAAGCATTTTGTAATTAATTAAGCAGAATAAATACTATATATATGGTGTCTAATAATAACCACCACTAAGGCGTAGATATATAATAAACGTTTGCAACAACGAGAAGCAAGCTTCAGCGACAAAGTGTACATATTGTTACGAAAAACGCACAACTGATAATTTGAGTTTTCATGAAAACTAGTGAATTTTCCAGGAAATCGAATTTTAAAGAAAGCAAAAACCAAAGGCACAATCATGCAGTTGGCGACTGGCGAAAATCTATACTATCGTAAAAATCACGGTACATTTTTCATTTCAAAAGATGTTGAATAAATACCGTAAATTCGCAAAAGACTATTTACGTTATAATATTTTTGATCAGTATCGAGCTCTTAATCGATTTAAGCATGTCCCTCTGTCCGCTTGTTTGTATGTGTAATGTCTATGGTAAACATTGTCTTGGCTGCAATGGAAAATTAGAGGTTCGTGCGCGCAGGTTGAAAATGAACGAAAAGTGTACTGAAAACACTTTTGTTCCCGTTCCCTGTCCCGTTCTCACTCATTATCACGAACTTCAGCAGATGAAATTATGAAAACTTACACACGTTTTCTACGAGTGATCCTTTACTACCGGGACGAAAAAGGGAAACATCGGCCATGCCTATCCAAACGCAATTTTTCGGTCAAACTCTATATAAGGCCCAGGAGCAAGCTTCAAAAGACCCAAAAAGTTCTATACATTCTTAGGGAATTTTAAATTGGCAATGCATATAAGCATATCCGTCGGTTCGCCCTAATCTTTCGTACCCACTTTTCACATGTGGGCCGAAAATTTTGTCAAGAAAAAGCAAATAAGATAAGTTTTTTTTTAGTAATTGTGAGTAAACCCATGTGGTCCTACGCACCAAAATTCTGAATATTCAAAATTAAGTTAAGTGAGAATTATAAAAAAAAAATTCACAACAAATCTGCTTTTGTTAGACAAAGGTCTGAACTTGCAATGTGGTGAAGCCATTACTGTGTTCGTGCGTACCAAGGCGTTTTAGGGAACAACACTTATGGTCAACACCTTTTTAGGACCACATTTCCTTTTTTAAGTTTTACTTTATATGTCCGCCTGAGTGGCCAAGTGGGCAGAGGGTCTCGACTAACAACCTATCGGTTGCGGTAGAGTTTTTAATGAAATCGATAGTCTTAGAAGGTAGTGCTTTAAGACTTTAGTCTTAGAATTTACTTCTTCTCTGGCTAACTAAATAGTAACAATAGCAATAATAGTAGATCACTCTAACTCCTAAACGAATGATTGAAGTTGAATGAAATTTTGAAAGGCGCTATGTGAGGATGTATGTGTGTGTGTGTCCTTTTAATAATAAGACATTCAGTCTCGGGACTTAATGCCATACGCACAGCAAACAAATCAGTGAAATCGCGGGTCGTCAATGTTGAAACTCAATGCGGGTCTGATTTTAAACACAAAAACTGAGAGACTTGCTCCTGACACAGATAAAATCCATATGACCTTGTCGATGAGATCATCTTAGTTCGTATATAAAAAAAAGAACTTTGCATCTCTTCTTATCTTAATAGAATTACAGAAAATATTCCAAGCTGCTTCTAATTAGATTTTTGTGACTTTCAGCTTCTTTTTGCTTCTCCTATCGCCCTGACTAGCAAGTGAATAAATTAACCATATAGGAAAAGGATTTAATCATCCGCAACATGTAAACAACAAAAAGCAAAGCATGTGATTATAAGACACAGTGCCTTTATGAATAAAAAACACATCAAGATGTCATGTCGAAGATAGGTTGCTTACAAGAAGGGAACGGGAGTTAATTTTAAATTGAAAATTTTAACAATCGCGCTCATAAATGATAAATTTGGTTATGAGTCAAATTAAAAAAGAGAAAAAATTCAAGATCTTGTAGTTGAGTAAATCCGATTTGTCTTTTTGTAACGGAGAATTTGATCAGTCAGTTTTAGTATCCATCCCACTATTCGCTTTTGCTTGTTTGATTACTAGGGTTTTTGGAAAAATTTAATCTTGTGCATCGGTAAGCTATGTTAGCTTTAAGCCGCGGAAAAGTATGACTACAATATGCAATGTATGTATGAATGCATTATTTCTCATAAAAGTGCAAAGTTAATATAATCTATGAAATGCGAATTAAGAGAAAAGCAATAAAACAATTAAGGAAATGCTTGGAGAAACTCTTAATAGACAACGCAATACAAGTAAGATATTTTTTATTAAACTTAAGGTGAATTGTGAACACTCGCCATTTGAAGCAAGTCTTCATAAAACGATCATCTTTTTTTGTATTTGTAAGCATTGTAATAGAATTAATCTTCCACAGAATGTTAAGTGCATTAAATGTTTTCAGTAAGTAGAGTCATAGAAGTTGGGAGAAGATAATAACATTATTTTCTAATTTTTTGAGATTTCTTTTAACTTTTTAAGTATTGTGAGGAAGTCATATATATTTGCAAGCATATGTATAGTAGAGGTCAGTTGTGCAAATAAAAAATAAACGGACAGACAGACATGTTTAAAATTAGTCATCTCTTCTCAAGCTTATAAAAAATGTAAGCACTTTTGGGTGAACTTTGTTGTACACGTTTGCCAGTTGTAAGCATAACGAGAAAATTAATGTGGCCGTATACTTGGTTGGTGGCTAAAACGTGTACTTCCGTCCAATCAATTTAAGAAAATAAGAATTTTACTGTATTTTGCTGTAATACTAAGGCAATGATTTTTATCTATTGAGTGAGAAGCAGTGGAGATACCCCCTGCTTGACACAAACAATCATTAATAACGAAATGAAAATGTATATTTATAGTTAGATAACAGCAACAGCAACAGCAATAGCAACAATGTAATCTTATTTCTTCGTCAGCTGTACGACAGGTTACAACAGGTTTACAATGTTTCTTATTTTTACTCCTTACACTCATTCCCGGTTTGATTAAACGGCAGCAACGTCGTTTATAGCAACAATAACCGGCAAGAGAAAAAGAATTTGAAGAAAAACTTTTAAACATTTGTTCTACAGTTAACTAACAAATTAACGTTTGCGGGACATCGACGCTTAATACTACGAGCAACATGACGTCGTTTCCACCTCCAACAAGCAATTTAAACGCTAACATTGCCACAATTAAAGTATTAGCTTAGCTTGCCTTGGTGTTATTGAAGACAAATACCAACACATCATAGATCGGCTGAAGCCATGTACTTTATTATGGAAAAAATAAAAGGAAAAAATAAATAAAGAAATACGAGAGAGAGAGAAACTTATATTAACCAAGAAGCGAATCTTTGATACCCTCTCACCACTTCAAATAGTAAAAAATGCAAAATGTTTCATAAATTGTGGAATAATCCGTTAAATCGTAGCAATCTTCCTCTCAATGGCATTACGTGAGGCCTTAGAAAGGAAAATTTCTATATGACGCACTCTTTCTAGATCGCAAGTTAAAGTATTTTCCTTGTGGCGAAAACAGGAAATAGGAAAACAAGTCCGATTAGGTGTTACAAGCGGAAGGATAGATCTAATATACCGCTTAGTACGCTAGTAAAAAACTCAATGCGCGCTTAACCTTTCTTCCAGTTCGAACTCCGTGAACACTTTTTTCGCTGAATGCTTCATTATATTGTTGGCAAGATTTTCGTTTCCCTACTTAGCTATAGACTAGCGTCAGGTGCCTTTGAGGTCAGGTGAGTTTGATACATTACGAGAAGAAAAAGTTTTCGATTAAGTAAATTGTGATTGTTATTAAAATATATTGATATTAATAATGATTTAAATATTAAATGATTTGTGTATGCAATCTAAGGGTTGCAACAGCGACTAATAAAAGGCTTAGGGTTTAACGTATGCCACGTTAAACTAAACAGATACGATCTTAGTTAGAAAGAAATTTTTAAGTCTAATGCAGGGAGAATAGTATTAGGTTTATCGAGTCCTTTCATATCGTATGGAAGAAAGTGAATGGTTTTGTTCAGTTTGGCATCTAACAATTTAACACTGCTTCGCAATAGATCAGTTGGGCCATTCTCCCTTGTTTCGCATAGAGTATTGCAATTAGATAAATGCATGATAACTTCACATATATATGCGATTTTATGAAATGAAAAACGAACTCTTTAGATATAAGATTGCCCTCGAAGATTTTAGTTTATATACAGAGCGCTTACAATGAAAAATTCAGATGATCATGTATGACGAGCGTGTTATGCTTATATAAGTATACAATAAGTAGGTGCGTGGCAAGTATTCTACAGAAATAAATCAAATATTTCATTAGGACTACTCGGCTTTTGCGACGTTCTTACTCACTCGCCCCGGTGTTGCGCCTATGTCGTAGAGCACCCCACTGTGACTTCTCGTTCTTTTATCGCCCCAGCTGCTTTAAGGCCACCTATTTGCAGTAAGTTTTCATCCCATTCTAGATATTTTTGTATTTTTGTGTCCAATGTATGCGAACTACACTACTTGCTCTGTTTATAATCCTTCCTGACCATCACCGCAGGCATATGAGCAGAGGACATCCACAAAGTAATGCAATTGAAATGTATGAAGATATTAAAAAAGAAAAGAGATAAAAAAGGGACATTTTTTTGACGACGGTTTCCCAACAAAATAAAAAATGAAAATTAAAAGAACAAGAAAAAGAAAAAATATAAAATGCTTAAAGGAAAATACTTGATTTTGTAATTTGGATGGCAAAGCGATTCGTATAATTTATAATGTTTTTTATTAACATTTAGATGTGTTTTCCACATGTTGCATCTGAATTTAATATGTATTGAAGTGATTTGGAAGCTGTAGTATAAAGTAAAATCATAATCACAATAC
>CCAG010018753.1:0-22500 GCA_001077435.1 Glossina morsitans morsitans | reverse complement strand
TTTTCATTTCGTTTTTATTTTTTACTTTTTGTTTGGTTTTTGCATGCCAACCAAACACACTTTTCGCTATTTTGCATGTCATTTGATTCATGTTGTTCGTCTGTATGTTGTGTTACGTTATCGACATAGTGTGTCTTCTTGTTCGATGAATGGGTGTTTTGTCGGTCGTTTATTCATATGCTAGCACACACACGCATTTATATTTATATATGCATCACACTTTTAAAAATCCTATTCTCTCTGCGCTGAGTCTTTCAACATCAATATAGACATGTTTTCGATAAATGTGGTCACACGGTTAGAATTTGCTACAAATAAAAAAAAAATAAAAATAAATAAAAGTAAAAAACTGCTCTTGTTGCAGTTGTAGTTTTTATTTCTTCTAAAAAGGAATTATTTTTAAAATGTAAGAAAAAAGTCTTATCATTTCTGTTGATGGATATTCAATTGATTTATTTTTGGAGGTAACGTAAGTGAACATTTTTCTATGTATTCATTTTAACAGGGTAATAGCCTGTTTTATCGATTCGATATTCGGTCCCAAAAAGCTATAACAAGCTCCCACACGAATAACAAAACATTTCCAAAAAATTGTGATTAAATTAGCTTTAAAAAGATTTTCTTAACAACGCGGTGGGCAAAACAACGGATAGCATATATATAACTGAAATGGCTCTAGTAAATATTTGGCTCAAGTAATCGATTAATATCTTAAAAATGTAAGTAAGTAAATGATGTAATTGCTGCCTTTTTCTCTCCCTCTCTCCCTCTCTCTCTCCCTCTCTTTGTCTCGCTCTCTCAAAAAAAGATATCACTTTGCAGTCATAGTGTAATTTTTTCCACGAATGATGCGGCGGACGGTGCCCTCCAGCTTACAATAAACGTCGTACACATTTGAGGTATCAGTTTAAAGTTAAGAAATTCAATTAATATCGTTCAATAACGTTCCATTCGATGCTTTCGATATTTTTCGAAAAAATATCCGGTTCCCAGCTTATTTACATACAGACAGACAGACAGACAGATTTATGACAAGGTGTCATCAGTGCTCAGAGTAATTTTGTTTAAAATTTTTCAGATGAATTTTCAGCATTTACATGCGTTGAGTGAACGCCTAATGAATTACATTTGAACAAACCTCTCAATTTCTATTTGCCATATGTCATTGCAGTCACAATGCTTTGCTGACAGCATGAAAAAGAGCACGAAATTTAAAATCACATTTCTCACCGCAAGACGTAATATATAAGAATTTTCGAATTTTCCAAAACTTTTGAAAATTTTGGCCAATTATGAACACGTCCAGAAATGTATCGAGCACACTCGCAGATCTAGACGGTGTTATGACAATCGAATCTAAGGTAAATACATTTTCAATTTGTATTTTCAATTTTTACGGCTCTAGAAGAATGGCTTACTTGCGGAAAAGCGAACCTGATTAAATTGATTGAGAATTTCTTTAGAGTTTATGTGTATGTTTTCGCAAACAAAATGATGAAATTGATGCATTACGATCGTTTGGCAGCATTACGAAGCTTGGCCCGTAGTAAATAGTGAAATTAAATTTTATTCAATAAAATCCTTCTCCGCATAATAATAAAATGAGTGCTTGAATTCCAGCCTTTAAATTCCCTCACAGTAACTTCTCATAAACGCAAATAAAGCCCATTATCAGTGGCTAATGATTGCTAATATGCATAAATGAACACGTTAATGCTTATCATTCTTAACGAGTTACTTTGCCTAAAATCAATTTGTAATGCAAATCAATTCGAAATCGTATATCTTTATATGTAAATATCTTGTAACATAAAATAGATTTTCGATGGCGTGGTGTCTATAAAAATGAAAATAATAGTTTTACAATGACATACATTTTATGTATGTAATATTTGAAGCCTTGGTAAATATATTGCTTTTGTAGCATTTATTTTCATGGCTACAGATTTGTTGGATTTAAAGAGCAAAACAAAAAAGAAAGGTTCCAACCATGGCGGCAATGGCAAACCATCGCATACTTTAATATCAAATATTATTATTATTACTATTATAATATACTTAGAGCAAAGAAATAAATTGTAGGATCTAGATGGTTAGCTTATCAGCTTTAAGAAAGTCGTATATTTTATTGATATTAGGTTTGTCAGGTACTTTCAAGATGTCCATAGGCTTAGATCCTCTACTACTACTAATCTTCGAATATTAGAACATTTTCGGGCATTTAGAAAATATATTTTTGACCGTAAGATTCCATTCATAATCGCAGATCGGGGGAATAGATTTCTTAAGGATCCATTGATATGTTACAGTGGTATGCTCTAGTCGGATTCTAACAAATGCTTTGATCTTGAATTTTCCGACGTTGCTTGGAAGTAGAGGAGCAATGAGGTTACGATTAATATACGAGCAGTATGGATCGTAGTACTGTCGACTTTTTCGCCAGTTTCTCTTTCAATTGTTTTCCTAATATGGTTTTGAAGGTCACACCCTTCCATTTCGTCATGCTTAATTAAGGGGCGGAAGTTGCGGATTTGGCCGCTCGGTCTGCTCGCTCATTTCCTAAGAGACCAATATGACTAAGTAGCCCAAAAAAATTTACCTTTATATCCGTATGTGGCAGTGGTATTCCTCAATTTGTTAATGGTGTTCCAACACGACCGACAAATTTTCTGCGATAAGAAACGTTTCAAGTTTAGCCTTACGAGCTCCGTTTATGGCTTGAAGAATATGTCTAACTTAACGCACTTGCATTTTTCACCTCATTTGATTTTATTCATTTATTAAGTAGCTATAAAGTCATAGGTCTATTACCTCGTTGCACAGATACGTTTCATGTGCAAAAAAAACTATAACTTAAATGAATGTACAAGTCGGCTAGACGGCTGCGAATGTAGTCATCTTGATCCAAAAACTCCATAATCATCGATTCCTACTAGCAACACAATATATATATAAATGATGAGTTTAGCAATGCGGTCAATTTGCTTCTAAACGTATGCAAGGAATCATCAAAGGATTTCAGACTTAGTGGTAACGCATCCCAATATCTAGCACCACGAAGAGTAAAAGATCGTTCGGTTGATGAGTAAGAAAATCGTGGTACTAATAAAGGAAAAGGTTTCTAGTCGATCTTGAGAAATGTGGTCGTTCTATTAACAGGCATGGGGGATCGAGTTTGAATGATTTTGTAGAGGTAGATAAGCAACCTGAATTTTAGTTAGCCGAGAAAGGAGAGTTTTACCAAGGCTTGGAAGACGCACAAACCCCGTTATACGGTTAACAATACTTTGAAGCCTATCTAAATTATTCTTTATGCAGCCACAAAAGGCGTTGGAAGGAAAGTTGAAGGGAAAACTACGGAAGGAAATCTATAATACTCGCATCAGCGCTAGTCTTTGTTAACTGTCACCTACTTTGTCAATCACATTCAACGAATATTGACAAAATCAAGATTAAAAAATTGGCGAGAATTCTTGTTAGCTAATGGATCCTCCAGTAATTTTTTTCCCCCATCCTGCAACTGTGGAAAAGTTCTTACAATAAAGCATCTCCTTTGTGGCTGCTCAAGCTTTTCCTTTATAGCATTCGAGACAACTACCCATATGGACATGCCGAAATCACCTACGGAAGGAAATATCAGTTTAATATATAACTTTATTAAAACTGAGTTTGTTTTTGAAAATAGAGCCTATAGTCGAAGTTGCTCGTGCTCTATTTTTGTTTTTGCCTTTAGATTAAGAATTTGTAAAAAAATTATAATAATAATAACAAAAAAAATATCTCACGATACCCATTAATTTAGGAATTGTGGCGAGAATTTCAATTGACTCGAATGAAAATTCGAGGACGATCAAACTTGAAAACAAAATTCCGTTTTGAAAAAATGTTAGTTTCACCTTTAATTTGCGAGGCCTTCGCTTATTTGGCTTGTATATGTTCAGCAGCATGGACGGATTGTAGTTGAAAGTTATTAATTTTCAAATGATTTTTTCTCTGTGAAGTTATGCAACAATCTACTCAAAACATCTGTAATGCGATCCTGTTACGGAGTTCGGAAAATTACTTCCCTGAAACTTTGCAATTCCTGCAGTTCCAATTATCCAATAGAAAACATCTTAGAAGCAAACTGTAAGTAAGAAGAGAACAACTGCAGTAAAGCAATAGATATTTTTACAAATCGCAAAGAATGTACTCCGACTAAGTTAAAGAATAGCTGCAACAGTTTGAAGCTGCTTTATCTTTATGTATCAAGCGGTGTTATCGGGGTGTCCTTACTGATCTATATTGGTTACCATAAAACTTCTTATATGACTAGCGACCGGTCGTAGCGCTAGAATATGATTGGTAGAATAAATTCTGAATCGTGTGATTTTCTTCGAAGAAAATGAATATAAGTCCACATAGAGAGGGCAATATTATGTCGGATAACTTATGCATTATTACAGCTACGAATATTTTTATTGAGTATTTTTTTCTTTTTTTTTTGGTTCGTACTGCTTTTTGTGAAAATGTTTTTCTAGTCTATGAAGGTGTTTGGGAAATAACAAAAAGCTAATCGAATAGCAAGCGAAGGTAATGAAATCAATAAGATTTAAAAACAACTTCCCTTCACCCGAACGACTAAAACTAAACACATTCAATAGCTACAGTTGATTGAAGAGCTATTAAATACCATAGAAATTCTTTATTATGGTTTTTGTACTTAAACTGGGAAAAAAGGTGAACAAGAAATCAACTAAAAAGTAAGAAGAGGAAAATTAAGAAAAAAAATTTCCAACAGCTTAGTGTGTGTAATACTGTAACTCCTTCGAAATGTAGATGTGCTTGGCAACCCACACTTATGTATTTATATGTATTGTTGATGTTGTTTTTGAGATTGTTTTTAAACAAGCAACATTTTTTTGTTTTTTCCTTTTTTTTTGTTCTTTTTTAGTTTGGTTTCACTGTTGTTTCTTGTATGTTGTGTAACATGATGACTTAACATAAAAAAATTTTTATTTGCATATGCAACAAGGTTTTCGGTAATTGCTAGACGTTGTTTAAAGACGCGATACCAGCTGGGAAGGGAGAAGAAGCAAAGTCCACAATAAAAAATATAGAAAAAAAAAGAAAAAACAACAACAACAATAATAATGCAGAATAAAAGAAGGAAATCATTTACGCACACAACACACAAAGAGGGAGGCACAGAGAGTAACCTGAACATGTTCTTCTTTTTGGCAAAAAATTCCCATTGAGCACACATACACGGGTTTCTAATAAAGTCGATGTAACAGTTAAATATGATTATGTAGATTTACTTTAAGCTGGTCACAGCATTGGACAGTCTAAAAAATATTAATCCCCTTGCTGGACATTGCGCGAGTCTCAAATCTAATACTTTCCGAATTATTTATATTTAATATAATAATGACGATCATAATAATGATCCTAAAGAGAAGATAAAATCTATCGGAGAAATATTAACTGCGAAAATTGTTTAGGAAATTTTGATATTACATCTCAGTTTCGCTGAACGGTGTGTAGGATGCAAATAGTTGTACTAGAAGATCAATAAACGAAAGAAAGCAAATAGAACAGAACGTAGAGAAGCATTTCAAAAAGTAATAGCTTGTGACCGTTTAAAATAACGCCGAACGATTTTTTCATATTGCTTAAAAGCAAAATTTACTGCGGCAAAACCCTAAGTCGGGAAGATCGTTATAACGCAACATTTCATCTTTTCTAAAATATGTCCTTTATAGGGCATGTTTTTCATACAGCTCTGTATTTATTTCAAGAAAGCAATAAATTTTCTTTATATGAAAAGTGTGTGCTTTGAACCTGCGGAGCGGGTATCCACGATTTGCTCGTATTTGATTATAGCGTTTTTATTCCATTGTTGTTGCTGTTGTTGTTGTTGTTGTCAGCGCCGTTCAGGTTAGTAGTTGAAAACTACATTAAATGGGTAACAAGCCAACATTTCAATTGATATCATCGTCATTATTATTATCATGATGATGATCGTCATCATCATCACCACCATCATCAGCATCATCATCATCATCATCATCAGCCGAAGCAGCAGCAGCAGCAGCAGCAGCAACCATTCGAGCCCGTCTCTAATATTTAAATGTATTCAACTAAAATAAACGGAGGACTTTGCTTTTTTTTGTTTTTGTTTTTCTTTCTCATGCAGACAAACAGATAGGTAGACAGGCATACAAACCGAGCTGAAAATAGAGTAACATGTCACCGGAAGTGCGTTCATAAACAGTTTTAACAACAAGTTTTTTGTCTTAAAAAATAAAATTTTTTTTTTCTTAAAGTTTTTATTATCACTTTTTACTCTTTTCCTTTTTTTTTCTTTTTTTTTTTTAATTTTTTATCTCACTGCATATATATTCTTCTACTGCATTTAAACTAGAGCATCATTTAACTGCATTGAGGTATGTGTGATTGTCATACGCATAACATACGCACATTTTATTATAGGTAAACATATACACGTACATCTATACTCATATGGTTGGATATGCATATGCAAAGTGGTTTAAAAACATAAAAATTATTTGCAGTTGACACGCAAAGCTATGCAAAGAAACGCATACATCCAAGCCAGAGCCATTCTTGTATACTTGCGTACACAGAAATGCAGAGAGAGAGAGAGAGAGAGAGAGAATGAGAACGAATTAAACAGTCATACAAGTAGTTGTATTAAAAATATTTGTATGTGCACTTATAAGCCATAGGCAACCCACAACAATGTATGTGTGCCTAGGTATGTGAATATGTTTATATATGTATGTATGTGTGTATGTGTTTTGTGTGTAAATATTCCTGTATGTTCTACTTCAGCATAAATGCTTAAGCATATCGTGTTGTTGTTCCTTTTAAGATATTTTTTATATACATTTCTTTCTCATTTTTCCCCTCTTTTATTTAATTGACGTTGTTGTTATTTGGTTATTTGGTTGTTCGATTGTTGGCGTGGCATGTCCATAATATATATATACAATTAATATGTGTGTGTGTGTGTGTGTTAAATCGAATGAAAAAAAGAAAAAATGCAAAATAATTGTTATTTTACTTCTTTATACCGAGCACACACATTGCACACATATATTATATTTTCTTCCCTTTTAAAAGAAATTATTTAATTTTTTTTTTTTTTTCATTCAAACGCACATTTATCGTAACCATAATTGCCGTTTCAAATACAATTTATTGGGGTAGGCTGTTACGTTTTACTCAAGTGTTGTTTATATCTTAAATGACAGTTGGATGTATGGGAACATTTCACTTTTCAACTTTTTTTCTTTATATTTGATAAAAGTCGCATTTAAAATGCTTCGAGAACTATTAAAGTTAATTATGGTTAGTATTGATGACGTGATGGCGTACATACGCAAAGCTTTAATAAGCGTTAAATTTTCGTAGATGATAAAATTATTTAACAAAAAGTAAACGGCATATGCTACTAAGATGCAGCGCTAGGTCAGCGTTAGACTCGAGTTTCGTATTAAAAAGATATTAATGCACTGTATAATGCAGCATCGTAGCTGTATACTGTTACACATATAATAATTAATAAATTAATTAGGCATCAGTGACTCTATAGGGGTAAGAGTCCTTTTCAAAACCATTCACTTCAGTTTTCTTTAGAGCTAATGTAGGGTGACATAACTTCAATTTCCTTAAAATCTACCATCTAATCAGGGAACAGGACGCACAAGCACACGGCATTAATAAATTAGTCAGCAATTTTCAATCAAAATTCTTATACCTATTGACGTAAGCGCTAGCTCCAATTTAAGTGATAACACGTTTCTTCGGTGAGGATGGAAAGACCTTTTTGCAAAAAAGGAAAGAAAAGACTGTTTTATAAGTAACCGTACATAAGTCCTCGTTAATAAACAATAATAAAGTGCAAGAACTGAGGAAACCGACAAAGAACATGCAACAAATCTAAAATACTCTTCTCCTTTGATGATGGGTATAATAACAAAACCCCTACAGAATTACGTTAAAAATGAATGCGATTTTTTTCAAAAAATACAACAATTTTTATTTAATTAGGGGCAAGTTCGTAATCGGTGATACGATGGCACTCAAACACGTGGTGATATTATATTATTCTGAAGATTTGTCAGAATCAATGCCAGTTTTAAAAATTTGCCTGAATTTGCAGATTTAGGAGCAAAACAAGTTCAGCCGACGCCAAGTATTGTAAGGTGTGAATTTTGCTAACTACGTCAAGTTGAGCATACTTTCCATATTTTTGAGCTTAGTTCACTATGTGTTGATACTTCTCAAGGTTACAGTGACAAATGCATTTCAATTATTGACAGAGGAAGAAGGCCTTAGAAGCTATGTAAGTGTAGCGTAGAATCCGATCTTTTGAAATCGTAAGCCCGAATAGAATTAAAATAATTAATCGATGTCGCCTAAGAGTGAGTTGTTAGTGAGTAACACGATAACATAATAAGAGCAATAATAACAAACTTACAAACGCAATTTCAATAAACGGATAGAGCGACACACAGGGTTGGGAGCTTGGCCATCATACAAATGTTCAAAGACATTAAATCAATTGTATGTTACATACACACATCGCCTATCAAAGATGAAGTAGCAATTTTTCGAAATTGACGCTTCGATATTTTGAACGTGTTTCCATGTAAACCACAGTCGATTCTAACGCCCAGCTGGCTACCTCCATTCTCCTCGGCCCCAAAATAAGATTCCCGTGGAATTTTTCCGATTAATTAAAGTGCGCCAATGTTCGGCCCATTTCCAGGCAACTTTTTTCGTAAAAAAAAAAATTAGATCGATTCTATTCTTTTTTTTAAATTAAAAATATCGCAGGATTTTTTCGAAGTTTTGCCCACGAAGTTTCCCACGATATTCACCAGATATTGAGCTATGTTTTCATCAGGGTTGTGTTCCTTTATGATAATAGCAAAATTGTGACGTCTTGCAGGGTGTTAAGAGTAACGGTAACTACAATTAAAAAAAAAACTTTTATGTGCTCTACGATTATAAAAACATATGAAGAAACTTACACATTAATAGGTCTTCCATTATTATTATTGTTCTAGTTTTTTACACCCTACACCATTTGTGATAGAAGGGTGTATTAAGAGAGTGGAACGTCCAGAAGTACTTGGGATACACTCACATTTTATTCGTTTCAGAAAGTGATTGTGAATCGATCTGAACTTGTCTGTACATTGTCCGTCTTGTTTTCTTGTGTTAAACATACAGGTCGAAATTTTTGAGATAACTTGATTAAAATTTGGTACGTGCACATGTTTTTGCCCACGGACGAATACTATTGAAAAAAATGGTTCGGGTCAGGCGACTCTTTCGACCACTACATAGCGCCTCATTTCGAATAACTGTAGGACACTATAGAGTATTTAATGATGGGCAGTAGCTATTGTAGTCTTTTTACTTGTTTAGACTAATTAAATACATTCTAAGCCACAAAGAAAAGAAAATTTGATCGCTAGATCTTTTAATTTTTCTATCCCATTACCGAAGGATGAGGGGTACATTCATTTTGTCAAAACATTTTCAACATCCAGGGACCCATAATGTATTTATGGTCTTGATCAGCATCAAATTCTAAAGCTTCTTAAACATGTTCTTCTGTCCGCGCGTCTATCTGTCTGTCTATGAAATGTGTATGGTAAACAGTCCGCTGATCGAAAAGTGAAGCTATCGTCCTTAAATTCGATAAAAACGTAGAAAGTTCTTACACGTAGATTCGTATTGAAAATGGGGAAAATCGATCGAAGGACAGGATAACAGTACAAGGCTAAAGCTATCTAAAGCTATCTTTGTTTTCAAAAATATAAAAAAAAATAAGCTCGCTTTTTGCTTGTTTGTTACTTGTAAACTACAACAGAAATACCGGTAAAAATTTGCATATATAGTCTACGGGCGATGCTATAGTACCTGTACAAGAAACACTGATGCCCACAAAAAGTTGGAAATGTTTTCTTTTTCACTTTTTGGATATTTTCTGCTTATTACTCATAAGGTAAACAAAACAGAATGTTGAGAATTGTTCTATACGTTCCTCACATGAAGATGTCTTATCTCTTTTAAAAAAATGGAAAATGTAAAGTAAATATCGTGAAGTTGCGACGTTATACGATGAATAAAAGTGATGGGTATAATAGATTTGGCGAATATAATTTTCGTATTTGTTGTATACAAAAATGATTAAAAAAAACGAGTAAAAAGATTACATGCGTTTGCGACCGAATCTTTCGTACTCATCCACCCCTTGTCCCATAAACAGTTGAAAAAAAGGAAATTTGCATTTTTCATAATATTCGATGGGCGTGACCGATTTTATCTAGTTTTGTAGAGTCAGAGTTTCTGGTGTAGCTTATGAGCGACGAGCAAAAAATACCGAAAGCAGAGGTGTACCCTGTTTCTGTTGTGTACACATGTGGGAGTTGTAGGCATGTTTTTCGACGTGTTTCGACCATTTTCAAAATGCTTTGAAAAATTGTAGGCAATCTCCTCATTTCTGCGAACAGGAGACTAATTTCCACAGATACACACAGACGGACAGACGGACATACTTAAATCGATTCAGAATTTGATACTGATCAAGAGTATACTTGGTCGCGTCTCTGAAGCTTCCTTCTGGACCGTAGCAAACGTTTTTATCAAATGAGTACACTTCTCATCCTTCGACGATGCGTATATGAATGGGAATATGAATCCCTCTGTAATGCAAGCAAAGTGAAACTTTATATGTTCTGTTTTCATAAATATTAAGAAGATGTACGAACAATTAAATATTTGTTCATATGAGAGTTGAATTAAGGGAAAATTTTAAGAACAATAATGAGATTAATTCGATTAGTAGTAGAAAACCGGTTTAGTTTTATTCATAGATCATTCGTTCGGCAGACGATTCTAGTTTAAAAGATTTAAAGTTAGCTAGAAAATGTCCGGTTCCTAGATAATGCACATACATTTAACAGATGATTCAAAGCTTAATAATAATTTTCTTTTTAGTTTTTTAAATAAATTTGTTTTAAAAAATATTCGCAATTATAAAACGCTTGAAATGCTCACTGATGAGTAGAAATAAATAACAAAAATTAAAGACAAATTAATAAAATTGTTAAACAGGTTTCTGTTTTTTGTTTTTTTTTTGTTTTTTGCCTTTTTTGTTTATAATTTTGCTTTTTGGTTCGGTGCGCTAATGATTTGAACCAAAATTGCGTTAATATATGCGCCTTTGCGTATAATATTTCTTTTCATATTATTATAATAATTTATGCAAAAATTTCTTATGAAAAATATGTTTAGCTAAAGGAGATAAAAACAAACAACATTATATTATAATTTTCAAACAAACATGCACCAAGTCAACTGTATATTTCACAGTAGTGGTGATTATAAGACAATCTCTTAGTTTCTTTGTTTTTGTGTGTTTCTTTTTGTAGATAATTATGCGTAGAAAATAAATATGAAGAGCTTTTAATATTTTAAGCTTAGCATAGGAATTAATTAAAAAAAGCAACAGAAAGCCAACTTGTGCCTGCCTGAGTTGAGTTCATATGAAAGAAACACTTATGATGATTATAAATTTTAGCACGAGACCAAAAGACGCCTAAGATAATGTCTACACATTTCACATTTTTTTGTTTTTGCCTTTTTCTTAAGCGAATTTTGGTGAAATTCATTAGTGTGCTTGTTAGATTCTCGCAAGTCCATAGCATGCATATAAGATAGGGTGTTGCAAGCCGCTTAAAAACACTCGCGCATGCCATATAGGAAACTTTCATAATCAATTATAAAATAAATGCAATCATATAAAAAATTTCCCCCGTAACGCTCAGGCATAAGTAAAAAGATTTGGAAATTTTTCAATAAATTTCAAACCAAACGTTTCGATACCCACAATAAATAATCGAATTTAGTAACGCTAATCTCTATAACTCTTATCTAAGACCCATAATTAACTAGAATTTTATTTGTCCCCTCAGACATTACGTGATCAAGATCAATTTATGTTAAGGATATGGTGTGAGATAACTATACGCTGCAAAGTATGAACACATGATACAGCGCTTTTGCGGTTGTATCAAAGTTGCCATGACTTAGTCTAAGCTTTTCATTCAGAATCGTTTTCTGAAGCCATCTAAGCTTGTCTGTTCGTCTGTCAATCTGTCCATCTGGTATCTCTCCGTGTATTTTTATGTTCAATTTGCAGTTCGACTATTTTCGAGATATTTTGATGAAATCTGATACCCCAGAGTACTTTGACCTACGGACAAACGCTGTTGAAAATGTTTCAGACCTGTTCAGTGCCTATGACAACTCTCCATATAAAGCCTTATTTTGAAAAAAATTGTAATTTTCAAAACTTTTTCACAAACATCGCCGAGTAATAGTATTTTGACATTATCAATTGGTATGAACAATTTGGTTCGGGTAGGGGAATTCTTTGAACCTGCTCTCGTATAACTGTTCCTACGAAACTTGATGTTCATATAATATAAAACGTCTAATGTACAATATTTCATGGCAGGTAGCATGCAGCCCTATTTTTTGGATACCAACGCCTATAAGGATTTTCGAGAAAGCTAAAACCTTATATGACAAAAAGGCGTCATTGCTAATGTTTTATGCTGAAAATTTAATGATGATAGCAATTTGACATAAAACTTAACTGGGCCAAGATTGAATTAGATGGTCCGCTTTTCTTAGGCCCGACTCCATATAAGATTTCTCATGAATAGTAAGCCGTTCAGAAAAAACTTTAATTTTTATTATTTTATGTTGAAAATTGGTCCGTGGTAGTGATTGAGCAAAAAAATGAATGTTAGGGAATTTGGACTGTATAGAGCTATATAGTGGTTATCGTCAAAAGCAACCCCTTATATAGAGAAAAAGTCTATTTTCTACTTCTTTATGACGTGACCTAAAAGACAATAATATTTTTAAAAAATTAATTAAATTTACATAAATTTGGATCACGTCATGTGATGGTTTTGTCATTCTCCAATATGCGGGCTTTCATGGAAAGTATGTCATTGCATGAGAATAATGTGTAAATATTGGTATATTAATACGAAAACAAATGAATAACTAACTGTACTAGGCGAAGTGGTGTGGGGTATTTAGTGGTCGGCCTTGCCTGACTGTAAGGTCCTTACTTGTTTATTTAACATAAAACTTACTGTGATAAGTTTGGTTAACATAGGTATAGTTTTCGAGTTACCTCCTGCTATATAAAAGGTCTTATAAAAAGTCACTTTTTATCTGAGAACGCAGTCTATTTTCTGACACTTCATGACGAGTATAGAGGAAAAAACGTATTAGGCCAAGTAAGACAGATTGGCGTAGGATTGCCTTTATTGTTCCTTTAAAAAGACTTCATAAGCTTCTCATTAATGATTTCATTTATTAATTTTTTTTTCTTTTTTTTCAAACTTCAATATTTATTAGTTCCCACGATATTTTAATTAATTATAAAGTTTTTAGATATTTAAGCTTTTTGTTTTTTTTTTAATAATTGATACATAAAATTGTTGTAATTACTGTTGTTAGCATTGATTTATGCGTTAGTTGTTATGCAAAGTGTTGAAATGATTGATAACGTAAATTAAAAATTTGAAGTATTTATTAATAATAACAACAAAACATGCGAAATTAAAAAAAAAAAAAAATAAATAAATAAAAAGTTTTGCATATTTTTGTATAATTCTGTCGTGCAATGGCAGGCGAAAGGATTGAAATTTATTATGGATTAGTGTTAACCACACCGTTGGCTTTTCTACAGTGTTTACGATAACGGCCCAAATAAACAAATTTTACGTTTCATGTTTCAAACAAAGTTTCATTGCCGAACTCTTGGAAATGTTATGGAAGATCTACCCCTAAGCGGTTTATGTTAAATGTATATTGCCGTAATCGGTGTTATAACCTGTGCGAAGAAAGCCGATTGTTGATAGCTGTGTGTTGTTTTCCTCAGATTAAGGGGGCAACGGACAAGATTCAAGCCAAAGCCTGATGGCTAAAAATAGTCGCAATTAAGTTAGGTTAAGCTTTAAAAGGACCTTCTAGAATACGTTGGGAAGTTTCCGGCAAATTCTTGTAGGGAAACTACAACTCATTACTAATGTAATTCACTTTACCATTCCGAGGAAAATGTTTGATATTCAATTGAGAGCATAAACGGAAAGGCGGTAAAGCATACAAGCTCTCTTAAAACAAGTCCTAATAACTAAATATATATATATATATATATGTACCATCAACAAGATGGTCTTTATCAGAAAGTTAGCATAAATTTTGCTTACAACATTAAGTGGAGGATCCGATCGAGTAAGTTCCATTAGAAGGAAAGCGAAAGGAAAGTGTTTTGAAGGAAGCAATAACGAAATGCTATGAGGTTGTTTACACCTCTCTATTATTTCTTACATGTAGATTCTAGGGACTTTCGTTTGATTGCCAAGCTGAAGGATTGACTGCAAGTGAAAGTAGCTCGTTTCAAATGAAAATCTTGAGTATGGAACGAACATATATATGCCTTACAACTTTCAAAGCGTCCTATTATGTGAAAAATGTGAAATTGAGAGACAAAGCTATGCTCTGGGAGGGTATTGTAGCGATCAACAATGTGCTTGAAACAAAATAATTTTCCTTCTATTATATCAACAAAAATTTGGTTTGTGCCCGTTTTGTTTGCTTTTCGTTTGTGTTTTAAATTTCGATTGCCGATCGGTAATAAGCAATTCCTTTTGCAAAATATGGCTTGTCTTCAGCTTTAAAAGAAAAGATTCATAATTTCTAGTCTAATATAATTTGGCTGTTGATTGTCCCGTTTTCTGCCATCTCTTCAGATTTCACTTCACTCATCTTGTCCGTCTCCGGTTAGTGTAAATTTAGAAACATTTCACTAATTGACCTTGAAATGGACGGTGTGCGTTTTATTAACCGCAGTGCATGGCAGTTAATAAATAATTGCCTGTAGGGAAAAGGGTTTTTTGCAATGATATATGTTTTTGGTGCATGGCTTTTTTGTTTATTTTAATTATTCACTTATCGAATATAAACAGCATTTAATCATAAATGGTTTCAGTAGCGTTTACTTACAAATATAAGCAATTAAAATTTAAAAAAATTACCTCAAGTGTTAATTGCAAACTTCTTATAAATCAATCACATTTTCGTACAACATCAAAACAATTAAGCCTTGTACAAAAAAAAAAAAAATAAATAAATAAATAAATAAATATATAAATAAATTAATAAAAAAATAAAAAAAATATATATATGTTTCAAGTATTTATAATCTATCGCGTCTATTAAGCCGCCTTCCATTGCTATGTAAGACAGTGCGTATATATATAGGTATGTATACAACACTTTCACTTGTATCTTCTCAATTAAGGTGACAATGGGTTTATGCGTTTTCTGTTAAACAAATTATTTTATGATGATGTTGATAATGATGATGCTATTAACATATATTTTCGCTCACATGCTCTTAATTATATGAAATTTGTTTTATTTTAATAGCCTTAACGGTTGTATAAATTTGAATAAATTTTCTAATTAAACGTCGCATCCAATGTCCCCTTCAGCATGCCGATCCGTACATTGTCTTTCATCAAAAATATAACAATGAAGTTTTTCAAACAAAAAAAAAATAATAATTTTTTTATGAATTTCAGAAAAAACTCAAAAAGAGTAACATGTCTAGTGATGCTTAATAGATGTTAGGAGTCACAACAGGTGCCTCTATTTTGAATAAATTGTCGTTGGAACTAGCTTCACGGTGCGATTGTGTTAGGCCTTTCATCTTGTCTTTTATTATTAAATAAATAAAAAGCGGTTTTTGTTTATTGTATTTTTTTTAATCGCGTACTAATCAAAAATTCAAATTTAGTTTTTGTTATTGTCAGTTTAGTTGTTATTGTTGCTGTTTTTTCTTCTTTTTTTTCTTCTTTTTTTTCTTTAAATTGATTTTAAATCGAAAGCACCATGATTTTCAATTTTCTTTTAAATACTGAAATACGGTTATTCCACAGTATGTATGTATGTATGTATGTATGTATCTATGTATGTATGGTTATGTATACAACACACATAAAATGTTTTTTCAAACGCGTTGGTGGCGCATTTTCATTCCATATTTTATGCCTTACGTTCAAGTGCGTTTCACGTTTTATTATGATAAGTTTCTTGTTTATTTATTTATTTATTTATTTATTTATTTTTTTTTTCTTTTATATCATTTTGACCTATGTCTAGAGAAGTTCATAAATTGTAGTTCTGTACGATGGGAACGCAGCAACAAATTGCAATTTCAACAAATTTGTTGGAAAATATATATAAATATATATATATATATATATATATATATATATATATATATATATATATACAAATATATATATATATATATAAAATAAAAAGCCAGCAAAAAAGAGGAGGAATAAAAAAAAATTCCTCAGAAATGATACATCAACTCAAACACACTTAAACTTATGCTTTAGGTATAAATATGGTTACTTCATATGTTGGCTTCACTGTGATTTCGTAGAAATGTGTTTTGCTTTCTTATATATGCCAATGTAAGATAGATATGGAGATGATACCACACACATGACGGACGTATTCACATTTACTCCAACGCTTCAAGTTGGAGAATTCATGAAAACATATATATTTATATATATAATGATATATTTAAGAGTATATAAAGTATATAAGAGTATATATAATATATGTAAGAGTGGTAGAAAAGTAATTTCGATCTTTTGTGTAAAATCGAACTTTTTTTGCTCTCTATCTCTTTCTCTTTCTTTCTTTCCTATTTTCAAACTTAGTTGATCCCGTAATCTTGTCCCATTACGATTCAGTTCCCCATTCTGAGTGAAGGTCGTATGATTTAAAAAGTTTTCCTTTTTAATATGAGGAGGAGCATTAAGTCCCGGGTCCATTAAATTGTAATAATATTGTTATAAGCTAGCAGGTATGCAAAGCTGTTGAGCGTAATCTCTTGTTGAAATTTCTTAACTTATTTGTGATCTCTAAACTAACTGCAACGCGCGACATTAATGTAATAAGTGAGTAACAAAAGGAATCGTTTGATTCACAAATAATTTATGAATAATGATAGAAGAGATCTCTTATTAATATTATACCTTACGTTGGCAAAGGGTCAATTAAGAAGATTATCTATTTTATTATGAGAATTTTGATTCCGCGGAAATATCTGGAACCTTTACTTTGAAAATAATTATTTTTGTCTATTATCATAGTTAAATAAAGTGTAACGCGTCTTAATTTTAGTTAAGTTCAGAAATTTTGTGATATTCGTATCGTCTTAAAGTGTTGTGACGAGTTTTTAAGCGAATTCAAAATATTCAAACTAAACTTTGAATCTTTGTGTGCAATGTGAGGATCTCCTTCACTTATCTTTCAGTAAGGACGCTTCTGAACATAATTCTAAAACAGATTCTTCAAATCTCTATAATACTTTCTTATGCAATACGAATATTAACTTAACCTTGTTTTCCTTGTGCAAGTCGTTTAAGAAAAAGTACTTATACTGTAACGAAAAAACCATATTTGAGGATTTGACTTCTCATGGAAATTAGTTGACTTTCCAAGGAACGAAATTGAAAAGGAAGGAAAAGCCAAAAAGAACTGGTAACTGGCGATAAGATCAACAACAGTTGGCAGAAAATGTTGCGGGGAAACGGTTTAACGGATTAAACAAGTCGCGATGAACTTAGCTAATGATAACTGGCTTGTAAAAGGTTACATAGGCTGAATATTGGCGGAAGTCGAAAGTTAGAGCAGAGAGAGTCGCGTCAAGAGAGTTGCATTGCAATATCCGATCAGACATGACCAGAACGAGAACTAAAGCGTGGTAAATATAAATTCCTTTAAGCAATTTGTAAATAGATCTCCTGCGAATTGTTCAGCATTTTTCTTTACGATAAAGCTATCTTACGCCAAGCTTAGACTTGTTGGTCGAATTGTTCACAACTATCTTGAAAGTTAATCGGCATTAAATTAAAGATCTTTAAAAAAATCCTTATATCAACCGAAGGGACTTTTCTACCATTGCAATCACATAAATAAAGAAATTTCTGATGCCCATTAGCAGAGGGCATGTTCACTTCACCGCTACATACTAAACCGAGAACACCCTAACGCCAATATATCAATATCGTGCGTTAATGTTGCAAAAGCTTCCAAGCGAATACAAACTTTTCATCAAACCTTGAATGTTAACACTCTACGCAACTTCTAACTGACACAGCAATTCCCTATTGTACTTCAACCTCACCGGCAATGTCATTAGCGTTATTAATAAAACAAATCCGTTGCTAAATCTTACGACTTAAGTATCGTCATAAATGTCGACGCAAATAAAATCGATATTATTTTTAAAAAATTGCCTCTCAAAATTTAATGCTATTTTGGTGGTTTCTTTAAGAGTTACGGCAGTTTTAGTGACGCTAGCTGTTAAGTGCTTGTGTGTACTTTGTTTATTATTGCTTTTACTTGAAAAATTCGTTTATTGAGAAAAACTGACACACAACATATATTCATCAAGATATTTCCCATTTTCTGTATTTTTTTTTTCCTCTTTCTGGCAACATGGCGATACCCTGTCGAAAGAACGATACTGATTTGGCAGCGGTCTAATCATCGACCCATCGACCCAGACTTTTTCATTTTTGTCTGGAAAGCGATGAAGACGCGACGTTGAAAAGGTTCGAAATTGAATTTTCAGTCAATTTGTATGGTAGCCCTTTTCTTTCCTCTTGGGTCTTTCCCATCGCATGAAAACATCTGGGAACAGTTGATTCATCAGCTACTAAGCTGTTCGAAAGTTCTTTGATAGTTTGAGATGCGTTTTCGTCGATCAAGTCATGCGATTCATTGCCTTCTAACTTTTCTCGTCCCCCCGGGCCGTCGTTTGTCATTAACATCGAGATTACCACTTTTAAACGGTTGAAACCAAAACCGACAATTAGGATATGGAGCAGCAGGGTTTTATGGTCTTCGGCAGCAGATTTCCTCAAATCAAACGGCAAAAGTAATGAGCTCCATGATTATCGTCTGTATACACTGAATAACTAAATAAAACTAGATTGAAAACTGTTATTTTATACAAAGAAAGGTCTAAGTCATCCAGTTTAATCATTGTGTACATCGATATTACGCAATACTTTATCATTCTCACCAATAGATGCCGCTGATCGAAAGACATGTAAGCACCTATTAAATAACAATTACATACGATTTGATAATGTTTTGCAAAACAGGGACCGTATGGACATGTGGACGAGCTGTATGTTTTTTCGAGTTTATTTTCGAAGTTCACGTACTTTAGATTAAAAGTCCTGCAATTATAAGGCCATAATTTAAGAAAAAACGTAGTGAAAAATTGATTAATCCTTTGTGTAAGACATTAGCTGGTTGTTGAGAATATGAAGTTTAAACTGAAAAGGCTGACAACACATATAATTTGGGGCAAAGCTTGTTTTCCCAGGCAACGTCTTGACTTAACAGATGGGCAAACAAACGAATATGACCATGTTTGTTCTGCTGCTCGTGCCTACAATAAGGCTTTGTACGCGTTACAGGTACAGGCCGTTAAAAAACGACTTGAAAATAAAATTTTCAACGGTACAGACTGTTAACAAAACAACTTTAAATATAAAATTTATAAACACTATAGTCACGGGCTTAAAAAGTGCAGCGATTTGCGCGAACAAAAATTGAATATTAAGTATTTACGAGAGTAAAGATTAGTTTAATTTTGACTCGTTTTCAACGTCTTATTACGATCCAATTAATTGTCAGTAAAATTTTCAAAACTGCTTGACAAACAACAATTTAAGCGCATGCGCCAAAATATGTCAAATGTCAATGGCAACTAAATTGTCAACCTTTAAATGAAACCACCATTAACATGACAGTTTCGAAGAGCGAAAGAGAGAAATGGAAAGCACAAAAAAAATTAAGATTCTCTATATGTGTGTATGTTATATGTATGCATGTACTATAGAACTGTCAATAGCCCACGAAATGCCAAACAATTGGCATTTGAGGTGGCTTGAGAATAAGAAAAGGCTGAGCGGTCTGTTGCTTTTCATCATCAGTCAAGTAATGTGATTAGAGGAAAACGTTAGAGAACAGTAAAAGAGAACAAGCAGCCGAACGTATAAGCGACCGTTAAACGAACGTGTGTGTCAATTATGTTGCCTTTAAACACATCAAAACTCTAATGAACTCTAAACGTTTTTCTTCTTGTTTTAGCTGGCAATGCCACAAGAAATTGGATGAGAAGACGTAAACGAAAAGGAAGTGATTTGAAAACGTATCAAATGAGAAAAAACGTATTGGCAGATGGAGGACAGACGGGCTATGTTTAAATAATAAGAATTGAAAAGTTTAAGCTCAAAACTCTCTCAGGCCATAAATCACTCATAAATGTTGAAAAATCTATACGATCTATGATTTTTCGTTAATGATTTATGTTCACGTAAAAATTTTCACAAAACTAACAACTGTTTACAAATACTCACATACACACACACACACACACACATATATATATATATATATATATATATATATATATATATATATAGTCATTAGAGAGATTTGTTCACAGTAAACGTTATTGTTGTCGTTGTCCCAAGTGTCTCAAGCCTAATGTTACCTTAGAGATCGTTGGGCGAAAGGATCAATAATTTAATAATTATATCTAGAAAATGAATGAAGGATTACATGATCAAATTGAAAGTCAGAAAGCACAGAACAAGTAATGGAGTATAGAACGGAGCAAATGAAATGAGAATTAGAAGGGAAAGTCGAGAATTGGAGAGGGGACAAAAGAGACGCAGCTTTATTTATCAGACAACAACGATCAGATCAATTACAAACCGAACAACAACAGGTAACTAATAATAATCAAAATGATTACTAAGTAACGATGGCAGCAACAGCAACAGCAACAAATGCAACTATTGCATACTCACTCATCTGGATATTTGTGTATGAAGGCATTAGTGTACGTACGTATGTTTATGGAAAAACAAGTGCTTCCACATCCTCACACAGGCAACAATAACTGACATACAATACAAAAAGAACATAATGCTCTATAATTCTCCGTCTTTTTTGGTGCCATTGGGCGAATGGACAGTTTGGACATATGTCTGAACGGATGTCTGACAATGTATTAACTAACAACAGCAACAACAGCAACAACGGTAACAACAATAACAACAAAAACAATAACATTAAAGAAATTATACACATGCGTGTATTACTCATACATTATTTGATTTGATTGCTCTGTAGCTGTTGTTGTTAGTATTGCTGGTGTTCTGCTATTTCTTTTTTTTTTTTTTCTTACTTCTTCTGTGCGTTGGTTTTTTTTAGCTTGTTTTTTCGTTTTTTATATGATGGGGCGGCACTAATGTGAAAAATTCACACAATCCATCATGTCATGGAATAGGAATTGAATCGATGTTAAAGCTCTGGTCACACATATGCCTGACAGGCAGTTACACCAAGACAAAACAAGTTTAAATTGAGCGTATAAACAAAAAACCGATCCAACCGATTCGATCGGCCGACCAACGCAGCACAAGACAACAAACATAACACAACAACATAACGCAACGCACAACAACTGTGCAAACATTAATTCTACAACTAGAGTAAAACATGAATTTATGGCAATCATACATCGCAAATGATCATGATCATCATCATTAACATTGTCAAAGTGCTTAAAAGTCAGTCTGTCTTTTAGCTCTCTTTCATAACTAATATATTATTTTATAGATGACGCGGTAGCGATATAATTGCTTAACAAGCGTTCAAATCTCTTTAGAATTTCTTTCTTTCCTACATACAAGCAAACAAACAAACAAACAAACAAACAAAATAAACTATTCTATTAGTTATTGTTGTTGCTGTTTTTGTTGTTGTTAATAAGGGCCTTTTTTACTTCAATATATAGTAAAAATTGTAACATAAGTCTCTAATGCTGGAGGTGCCTTCTCTTTTCGAAAGCGTATTAAAACAAATTTAAAAAAAAAAAAAAAAAAAAAAAAAAAAAAAAAAAAAAAACAAGAGATTTTTGCAAAACTTTTCTTGTCATTGGCATTTAACTCGAAAACAAACAAAATTAATTTTTTTAATATTTATTACCTCCGTTGGCGTACAAAGTGAAATTTGTTTCTTTATTAATTACAATTACAATTACAATTACAATTATACAGTTATAGTTAATTAAGGCGGTTTTATGCTTTGTCAACTTGAATAAGGAGCATTGCAGAGAATATGTTTATATATGTGCATCGCAGAGGGATATGCACCACCACCACCACCACCACCATCTGTACTAGACATAGGAATAGTATGTGCGCATATATTCACTTTAAAACGATTTACGCTCTTATCTTTTTGCCGTTTTGTTGTTTGAAAACTTCACTT
>CCAG010018752.1:0-45201 GCA_001077435.1 Glossina morsitans morsitans | reverse complement strand
GCCTTCTCTTTTCGAAAGCGTATTAAAACAAATTTAAAAAAAAAAAAAAAAAAAAAAAAAAACTAAAAGAAGACAATAACAGAAATGTTGGCGTCATCATTATTATTATTATTATCATTATCATCATCATTATCGTCGTCATCATTATCATCATCATCGTCATCATCATCATCACCACCATCATCACCATCATCATCTGTTTCAACAACAACTTGTTCATCAACTGTAATCTAAAAGACGAATCCTGTCATTGTTGTGCTTTGCACGACATTCTATTCTATTTAATCTTTAAACAGTCAACCAGTCAGTCAGTGAGCCCTGCCGTCAGTCACTTAGTCAGCTAGCCAGTTAGTTGGCAGTGTCACTCTGACGCATACACACATATACCAATATACGTTCGCGTTAGGTAATTTAAGTCGCTTTATATGGCAAAAATATTATTTTACCGCCATCAATTGTTTGTTGGCGCTCACCAAATTGACAATTATTAACTGCTGCTGTTACTGTTGCTATTTGGCTGTTGAATGTTATTGTTGTTGATATTTGGACGTGCGGACACAATCATGTCCCACAAGAAGTGATGCTAGTCACATTTTTTCTTTTTTCGTTCGTTACGTCGTCGAGTTGCTTGATTTTATTTTGTTCGTCTCGAAATGTTTAAATCCTGATTGAATGACTGACTAAATGCCAAACTGACGAACTGTTATTAATATGATTAGATTTGTACGTTTAATGCTTTGAATTGTTGTGGGATTTTATTTGACTTGATTTAAGTATCAAATTTAATTGATTGTTGATTGTTGTAAAACACTTTCTAAAGGACGCGGCGGCGAGCAACCGTTTTTCTTTGACAAAGAAAACGTTTTCATTTTTCTTCGTATCTACATGTACTCATTCCTTAGCCTGCACTCTTCAATGTCTAACATTACATGGCGTAAGGATCAAAACTGTGGACAGGATAGACAAAAAAAAAAAGAGAAAAAGAAAACGAGATGTGAAATTCTTTTGTAATTTTCGACTTTACAGCACTTCAAGATCCTTGAATCAATTGAATTTTTCAATCAATTTCAGTTCATTTCAATTCAAATCAAGCTTCTTTTCAATTCTTTTCAATTCACAAGCCCCTATGTATGACTGACTAACAAGATTTTCTTAAACTCAATTTCTCTCCGAAATGTAAAAGTTATTTAGTACTAATACAAAAGGATATTGAACGCAATTAGGTCGAAATGCTTTCAAAAATGTAGGAACCGCAATTTTTACGATTATGGTAATAGTAGTAACTTAATAAATAAAAAAATATCGTTTTACCGAAGCGGTACGTGGAAGAAAAACGTTAGAAATCCCATACTATATATATTTTTAAAATAAGTGTTAATACAATGGATGCGTGCGTGCCGACTATGATCTCGGCGCATTCTCTAAAAGAACAAGTTCCATGTCGAAGGTTTATATCACCTTCAAAAGATTTAGATTGAAAATCGATTAAATCCGTCAATAAGCAGTACTTAGAGCCCATTTTTTTTTCTATGACCAGCCATGGAGTGGTAGTTGTGAACGTTCGATATAAAGGTAGGGACATGCGGAAAGACCACTACTGGTAGGTCGGCTAAAAGACGGGCAGTATGGTTGAAAACGACGAGTCGTATTAGTTTGTTGTGGGGTATGCAGGTAACTCCAGGCCGAGTGGGTGAGGACCTTGAAAAAGGCGTGCAGTTTTGGTGTAGGGTTGAATTGGTGGTTATATCCGTTTTATCTTCGTAGAGCACTCGCCCAGAATCTACCTACACATAAGCGCATCACAACCCACATTATGCTGATGGTTATGCATATCGAGAGTTTTGGATATGAGCACATGAGCGCTTCGCTCTATGCAGTCGAGGACAAAGTTTGGAGGCTCTCGCCCACACATGAGACTTATGTTCTAATTTTGATCAGATATGGGCAGTGTGAATGGTACGAATGTCAGCTGCAGTGCACTTTTTCACACCGCTTCAAAAAACCTAGTCCTAAAAAAGCTGCATCTGTCGACACTTCGACAACATGTTTCGTCCAACGAAAATCATTTTGCATTCTCATGCTCAGAACATCAAGGGTTGCCGATTCTTATACATTGACACCACCAAAAGAGAAAGGTGTGATCAACACCTTTTCTGTGCGTTAGGCAATAGCTTTGAGTTTTTGTGGCATTAAAACTTATCCTATGTCCTCGACTCCATTCAATTATATTTATGGTCCCCTATTACAGGCAAACGAACAACGCAAGGCTCTGTTGTCTGCAAACGAGTAGATAGATTTCTCCGTTATGCGCGGTCTCATGGTCTCCATGATTTTGGCTAAAGCCAAAACTGCCCAGATTGTAATTGGACGATAGTTTTCAGAGGCTACAGGATCACGCTTTCTAAGAAGGTGGGTTCACCCATCCCAGTATGGTTTGGACATTGGCAATCTTCCAGCACGTTGACAAAACGCCAACATGGTAGTACTTACGAGGTAAATTTGGGCGATATATTGTTGCTGGCACTGAAACATTATATCGTTACGGATGTATATTACAATAATTCTGTGTGATACGAAATTTGATTTATTTGATATCTAGGTACCGCTATTTTCACAAACAGTGAGTATATTGACCCAATATTTGGATATGCGTATGTATGTCACATAACCCGTAGCTCGCGTATGTTGCAGTGATGGATTGTAAATCTACTCACCGTACCTGATGCTCGAAGCTAAGTCAAACACTTCACGCTTTGGGGATAGTATTGAGCTTAGTCGCAGGTATATGCTAGATCGGCAAGTGGTATATCTTTACATATCGGGCAGTTAGCCCACGATCCACGCTCAATCAACCCACCCCCACAGTAAGTTCAATTATTGCCGAGGTGAACACATAAAAGCCTTAAGTGTCTGCTTACACAGGTTTATGTTTATAACGTGAACGCTTTTAAGGCTTTTCTGCTGTTGATTTGTTGTGGTTCCTTTGTGCTGTGTCTTGTCTTTGTTGTATCTACTGCTACTGGTGATGCTGTTGTTTTTATTATTATTGATGCGATTTTGTTCGCACTGCTGGTGAAATTGTTTTTAATCTCTATTTTTGTTTTGCTGTTTTTTTTTCCGTAGCTGCTGCTGTTATTGTTGGTGTTATTGTTGCTACCGTTGATTGTTGTTATTGTTATCGTTAGTTTTGTTATTGGCGTACTACTACTATTGTTGTTGTATAGTTGGTCTGGTTGACTGTGTTGTTGCTGCTGTTACTGTGTTTATTTTATTTTCATGTCAGTTGTTGCTTGTTCGCCTATTCCTTACTGCTTTTGTTGTAGTTTTCGTAACGGTGTTATTGTTATTGTTTTTATTAGCTTTGTGCTGTCATTGCTCTTGTTGTTGATGTTACAGTTCTTGACGTAGTATTGTTGTATTATTATTGCGATGTTATCATATTGTGAGTTTTAATATCGGGCCCTTCTCTGTGCACATCCGAGTGCAAGGACTATGCTTGATATTTTATTTGCAGCGTATGCAGCTTTTCGCATTGCTCTTATGCTTTGTCTATTTGGCGCTTTATTGCTATTGTTTCAGTACGTAAACGTCACGTTACCTTGATTTAGTTTTGCCTTATTTTTGCTTAAATTTTATTTGTGTTTATGTTACACTTGCTTTATTACTTGAGAACTTATGAGATTTAACGGACTTTTATGCACTCTTTACTGCTGGACGTTAGAATCGTCTCAATATTGAGAGAGATTAAAATTAATTTGCAATTTATTAATTAACTTAAACTGTTCCTCTTTCTCCATATAAGAACGTCCGTCTTCTCTCAGTAGCAAAGTGCTATGCCTTCAATCTCGTAAATTTAATGCATTAAATGATTATGATCAACATTTGTTCTATATGTGTGCAATCATATGAGGGCACATATTAAACCGTTCAAAAGATTATCGCATACATATGAATGTGTAGTGAAGATCTCATTGAATGACGAATGAGTGTGCATGAATAAAACGATCTTATTTTTTCGAGCATTTTTGATACAAAAAAGCTCCTTTTTTAAACACCATTACATCATTAATCAGTTGTGTCCTCAATATGTCTATATGTACAATCACACCTCAGTTTCCTATTAATTCCTCATTTACCATATAGCGATCAACCGCTGTGTCCGCTTGAAAGGCTAACATAGTCGATGCCTATCTTATTCTTTCGTACGGAGGCCGTCAAAAGGTCTTTGCCATTCTTAATACTTGGCAAACTCCGGGACCAGATGGCATCATAACCATAGTATTAAAGAAGTGTGCTGGCCATTACGCAATCCCTTCAGCAAATGCTATCATATTAGTATTTTCCTAACTTGTTGTAAGACCGCCAGTGTCCAACCTGTACCCAAGAAAAGCAGCCTCACTAACGCTGATAATTACCACCCAATTGCAATTTTTTCTGTAGTAGTCAAAATCGTGAAAACCATAGGCAACATAGCGGTCGAACATAGCGGTCTTATTTATGATAAACAATATGCCTTTCGCCAAATCGAAAAGTGAAAGTGCGCCATTGGCCTTTTCGAAGTAAGTGAGGTCATTGCCGGCTGATGCTCTAGTCCGCAAAAGGGTGGCATTTGATGTCGATGAGATTCCCACTCGACTTATGCTTAGTTTCCTGAATAACCGTTCGATATCTATTGTGATCAATGGATTTACCTCAAACACATTCTACTTAAGTAGAAGAGTGGTACAAGGTTCCGTTTTTGCCCCTTCGCTTCTCTTGATATTCATTAACGACTTTCTATGCGAGACAGAAAATCGTATTTATTCGTTCGCATACGACTGCATCCTACGCAACTCATTCTCTTCTCCTTGTAAAACCGAACGCTGCATGGTGAATGACACATCAAATCGAGACCACGTAAAAATATTCCACTAAAGCAATATATTTTCTTTTATCGCAACAGTGGAAGTGACGAATAACCCTCTCCTCTGGTTGTGGTAATGCAAAAGACTGGGCAACCCTTGACGTTCTGCGCATGAGAATACAAAGTGATGTTCTCTGGACAGAATATATACTCGGAGTGTCGAACGACGTGATCAAGAGCCTAGGATTTTTAAGGCGATATAAAAAAAAGGCCACTGCAGACGGTCTCCGCACAATTTAGACCATCCATATTCGGCCAAAATCAGAATATAACTTGGTTGCGTTTGCGAGAGCCTCTAAATGGTGCTACGCGACCTTCGACCACAAATAGTGAAAGATGCTAATGGACGATGAAATGTTTCCAAAAGTCTTGATACCCTCGAGCAGCGGCGTCATTTGAATTGTGTTAATGTTTATATCTAGGTACGTTCTACTTACCCGTCCTGAAGTTACTTGCATGTCGTACGACATACTAGCATGACTTATTGTTCTTTAATCACACTGCCCACATTTAGAATAATCTATTACTGGTGGTCTTCCACAGTTTGCCCGATGCCGCCGTTTTTAAGTGAAACGTACACGAACACTATTTCCTCCTTCCGTCACTTTCAACCTATAACCCTTGGCGGCCACCATCGGGCTTGCACGTACAGGGGGCGTTCCCTAAATAACTGGTCATATATAAGAGAAGAAAAAAAAGTTTCAGAACACAGCAGACACTATCTCGTTCAAGGTCACTTGTTGTACACGCGATAAGCGGTAGCTGCTGATCAGGAAGCTGCCATTGGGAAGCTGAATTTCATAGTGGCGTAATAGTTAGCAGATTTTCTAGTAAATTATAGCATTCGACGCCATACTCAATTGAGCATCACTCGCTGAACTAAATAATGGGTGGGACCCCTAAGTAATCAACTGTTTTGAAATCTAAAATAAACTTTGTAGTAAACACAAGTTTTTCTTTCTTGATTTATTATTTTATGCAAATTTGCAATCCCCCTCTCATAAGCATCCAGGATGAAGGTGCGGTCTTGATAACCTAGGTTTTCGGGGTTTGCAATTGATTTGGAGAATGCCTTATGCTATCATGAAGAACCCAATCTTCATCTCCGGTAACTATGCTGCTAAGAAATATATCTCTACGAAACCTGCACACGAACAAACTGTAGATTGAGCGACAAATGTCTTTGATCTTGTCGCACATTATTTATGCGGTACCCATGTCCCATGCCTACATGCCTTTTCAATTTCGTGCAAGTGTCTGTGTACGCTTGGCTATGTGGGCCCAAAACTTCTCGATAATTCTTATATACTTATTGTTGGATCAGTTTCCATTGTTGTTTTTAAGGTGCCATTGTCGAATTGAACTGGTCCTTCATTTCGTTCAGGTCTTTAAGAGATAAAATAATCACTAGCAGCCAACCTTTCGAATTAACGTTGACATTTGTTAACCCCCAATACTCCATAGCATGTCAAATTGTCTTTGTTGCTACTGTTGCATTAAATCCCTCTTGCATATAAAAATGTATGCAACCACGAATGTAATCCTCGGAACCAATGTACGCCCCTATGTTATTACAAGATTGTAAAAAAAAAAAAAATAAATACTTTTTAGAATAATTTGTACAAAGGCTGCTTAGTCGAGAATTATAAAAGAATAGATGTCTTCTCTTAAAGGATTGGTAGAAGATTATAGGCGCAAGAGGCACTTGTAGCCATAATATCAAACCGATCTTTTTTCTATACATTTTTGAATAAATTTTTCGCCTTATGACGCAAGCGTTTACTTGCAAATACAAGAGAAAAGTATTGTTTAGTGCAAACATTTTCCGCTCACACGCTGCACACAAATCTGTCGTTATGCTTTTCGCGATTAAGTTTTCAATTTGAAATATTAATTTTTCTTGGCCGTTTATTTTTACGACGACAGTTGTCCTTTGTTGTTCCTCCACTTTGATACAGGAGGAGAACCTATTCATTTTCATAGGCGAAAGACTAAGATTTTTGAGTCATAAGCACTTTAAACTCATCTTTTACAGATTCTTAACCTTTAGCACAAGTTTCGATGGCCTTTGTTTATATGCAAGCTTGGCTTTAAAAATCTGCTGAAACCACAGTCCCCTTCTTTCCACGTCTTTATCTTGCGTGTCAGCTTCGTTATGTATAATATTTAAATGGCATGATATGGTGCTTAGGCTGCAAATCATGTTACATTTACAGTACTACACATCATATATTTTTGATGAATTTGTTAAAGCACAACAGCAGGTGGCAAATACATGCTATGTAAAAATCGAGACATGAAAGATGATAAGATCTAAGCCGCACACAATAACTTGTGTTATGTGCACCCAAAACTGTATGCAAAGTGTCGACTTTCTATATAGATTTGTTGAGAAATTGTCATTTTTATTAACAGCCTCAACGCATAAACTAAATTCTTTTCATATATTCTTTGGATCATATTTCTGAACTTTATAAACGATAAATTATCAACCGAAAATAAATATGAAACGCCTTGGAAGTTTTACGATAAGAATAAGGAAAAGATTGCTCTGCATAAATGTAATTAATAGATGAACTGAACGACATCTATCAATGACGGGCGGACGGAAAAAAGTGGCTTGAACGTAATTTAAGGCTGCGTCATTGTGCATATGCGTTACAAACGACAGGACAATTTTAATGTATTCCCTCTCACATCTATTAAGTGTGAGTATTACAAAAATAATTGCGTACATATCATTAAATTTATGCTTTTTATACATAAAAACACTTATTTATGAACAGCAATTTTAAAATAACATTCACAAATATTAAAAAATAATTAATGTCTCAAAGTGGAATAAAGTTTTTTAATGACACTTTCACGCAAGCAAAAACACACACACACACACACACACACACACACACACACGCGCGCGAAACGTTCTGACCAGACTAGCAGAGCAATAACAACACTATCAACAAAGAGGATAAAAAAAAAAAAAAAGAAAAAACAAAAAGACCAGAGATATAATACAAGTGTGATACACAATATTAAATACTGAAGGCTATTAAAAAAACGCCCACTTTCATCGTCGGCCAATATATCTTTAACGTATTAAATTCGCTTTTACTTCATACAAACTCCACATTATTATGGCATTAATTGCATTCTGTTGTATATTTGTATTAATTTTTTTTTTCTTTTTTTTTTTTTTGCCAACATTCAACGTCATTAGCATGATGCATAAATTTAGTGAATGTTCAGAAAGAGGGAAAAATATACAAAAGTACAGACGTGCTCTTGCATATATACACACACATATTTCCGAATATATTACAATATCTTGTCAGTAACACCCACCGTTAATATGCCAAAGATGATGATAATAATGACAATGTCTGCGAGTCGTGTGAGCTAAGATAGTGAATGTGTATGAGCTGTGGTCGCCAATGTAATAGACTGATATGCAACAAGTGTTTATATTAAAGAGTTTTTTTTTTTTTTTTTTTTTTTTTTTTTTACCCTCAATCGCGTAAAGCACATTATGTCTCTCATTGCATTTATATTGCACAGGATCCTGTGTGAAATACGCAGCCGCCTGAAAGCTTTTAAAGCGTACAAACACTGCATGAATCATTTTCTTTTTACATGGTCTAATTAGCCTTAGGATATGTGTGTGTTGTAGACCAAATTAAAAAAATTTATTTAGTTTTAACAACTTTTAAATGCTTAAGGATGCGCCTAGTGGTCAGCGGTCCCCTTCACCGATCAGTTGCCATTTTCTTTATAGGAAGCAAATATAATTATGATTAACGCACCCTAGGCTTTCCACTCATTCAGTCAAGCTTGTCTGCTTGCCTATCGCTACACACAAGAATCAACATGGTCTCCAATTTTTTCTGCTCAATCTGCAATGATTGAGAGAATGATTTTTTCCGTTTGCCTAAATTTACGCCTCAAAATTGCAAAGCGTTTGGCTCAGGATAAAGTATACGTCGTTAATAAAATGCTTCTGTCAAGGCTAAAATTCAAATAAATTGAACCTAGGTATCAAAAAGAAATCATTATATCCTTGTTGCACGTTATGCTAGCGACTGATGTTTAGTATCTCGATTCAAGTTCGATGCAACGCATAACGAATAATTTTGATTCGGTTTAGCGAACACGTTGGTCACGATTTCTATAACCAATCACTCAAAAGATGTTTCCTATACGTGGAAGATGACGATGGTCCGAAAGACGTGATGATAGAAAGAAAGAGAGAGAGAGTGGTCACAGTCGAGTGCATTTGTGGCCGGCATGTGAGCGTTATGCTTTTACCGACTAAGCGTTCTTTGTAGATACGGCCAAGTATGGTCAAACCGCAGGGCAATTTAAGCCCGAAAGTCGCAACTCTTATCTGCTCGGCTATGTGGCAGCGTCGATGTTCATTTGTCCCCGTCGGGTACAACACTGTTTCTGTGCTTTGTTTGTTTGCGTTGAAAATATCAAAAAATTTCAAATATTTGCTTCAATAATCGGAAAAGCAGTGCATTCACTATTTTATATGAAAACCTGGATGTGAGAAAGTTGTTTTCCGAAAATATAACGAGTTTATCGACAGTATACTAAATGGCGGCGGTGTTCCACCGATGGCGAAATTGCCTGGATTTAACTTGGACTCGCTGCCTTGCATATCGTATTCTCCATATCCGACTTCTAGACCTTAAAACGGAGCAGCAGGGAAAAAATTTGAGATCAAATTTTCAAGCCATTGCGAAAACTAATAAATCATTCCAAAACAGGTCAAAATATTATAGTTGGCCCAAGAGCGATCATTAAATAATCCACTTCAATTCTCTTAATATAATTCTTCATTGATTTTCGCGATAAAGTACTAAAAGTTATATCTTAGTTTTCATGAGGACCGTGATGTGAAGTGGGCTTCAAAAAATAGACCTATGTCAAGTCAAGTTGCTGCTATGGACCGACCGATTTTCTTGACCTAATAAAGCCTTATATGGGAAGAAGTTGAAAAAGCGGTCCGGTATAATTTATCTGATAATAGCGCTCGTCGTTAGGCTAAAACACGTCAACATACCAAATTTCAAAAATTTCGTCTTATAGGTAAAAATGAAAGGACAGCCGTCGAACAAATAAAAAGGCAAGCTTTAATTGACCCAGAACGAGATTCCGAATTGATGGATATACGAAAAGGTGGCCTATCTTTAGTCTTTCTAGAAATATCGCTTACGTTTCATTTATCCGAACTGAATATGTCACGCGATATACGGTTTGAAAAGCTAACGAAACATTCGGGGAAGCCTTGAACTGATTGTATCATTCTTGAAGAAGACTTATATTAATAAATTAGATCGAATTTTAAAAAATATTTCATTTTATCTAGTCGCGGAACTTCTTGACCAATGTATTGTTTCAAGTCTTCCGACATCCGTTTGAATTTCAGAAAAGTTTAGGATCGGAGCAACTACAACACTAATCAAGGCGTCCAATTACAGAAACGTTCCCGACTTCTGTGGACTTACACATATCACAAACATATTTATCATACGTTCGGCCAAGGCCGGGAACTGTAAGGAATGACATATCGACCATATGTAAAAAATGGCTCGGCTTACTGCAGGTATAACTTTCTTGCATTCCTATTATAGTAAAAGTATCTTAACACTTCTATAGCCTAAGCTTCACCTACGCCACGTTAACGAAAAACGATTGTAACTTAGCGTATATAGTGGATAATAAAATCAGAGAGAATAAAATATTGCCGATCAACTGATAAGAGCTACAATCTAAAGGAATAATCTTTTGATTATCGTAGGTATCGTATTAGTAGGGCGATATATAGGGCGTTAGAAAAAAGAGCTTGAAATTTTGTTTCTTAAGAGAGTTGAAAACCGAACCAAATTTTTTCTTCCTGACAAAAATAATGCAATCGATCGTATGTGCTTTAATGCAATGAATGAATTTTCAAAACAGAAGAATGGATTTGCAAGGTAAAAAAAAAAAAAACACGATAATCAATAGATAGAACGAAGGAAAAATCTTCATTTTATTTTAGTTAAATTTTTCGTTTATTTATTTACTTATTTCATTTTGTCGCGCATTAATTACTAACTTTGTTGCTGGTGTTCTTGGTTGTACTTTGAAAAAGAATAAAAATAAAAAAAACAATTTTTCAACAAAAAGTTCCATTTAGTTCCATACCAACGATTCGTTTTTCTTCAGTGCATTGTAAACATATGCAGCGGGTATTACGGTAGCATTTTAAAATATGGTTCAACATGGGCTTTGAGGAGAAAGAAAAAAATAAAATAAAAGAAACTATTGTTTATTGTACGTATCCGTATCGAGTTGCATTGCATTGATTGTGTAAACAGTAAGGCGATCGTTTGTAGTGCTGGATAGGTAAGAAGATAAGATCAATAAATTAAAATTAATGGAGAATCAAAAGAGCTAGATTCGGTAAAGCATGAATAGTGATCACCCTTTTTCAAAACAAAAAAAAAAAATTAAGTCAATAAATATACCTATGTATATAACACAATGCAATGAATGAACCGGAGATTAGATTGAAACATACGTAAGATAAGGTACACGTCTATGAACAACTGATTGTTTAAACACAAACTGCAATTGAACACACATTTATTTAGGTCTTGAAATAGTTGAACTCTATTGATTTACATTTTACTTGAATTTATTGTAAAAAATTTAACTTACTTTTTAGGTGCCAGTAATTGGCAAACATGCTAACGACCAGTACAGTTGAATAAATACCAAATTCTTCGTTGTTCAATATTCTAGAAATCGAATAATTTTGTACTGAGGCCTTACATTGTATAAGTATCTAAATTTACTTAATACTTCAAATTTTTTTCCTTTTTCAATTTTTAATAAATAATCATTGGTGGTTAAGTGGAAGTGATCTAAATCGATTAAGAAGCTTGTGTCTCGTAGAGCTTTATGTATATATATGCCTAGCATTATATATATGAATATATTAATGTATTATGTAACGTGCAGTAATTACGAAAAAGGTGCGAACAACGCGAATGGAACGCCTTATGATTGTGAAAAGAAGCTATAGCGAGAGGTAAAGATAACCGATGGAAGAAAGGGATACAGTACCGGAATAGAGAAGTATAACGGAAATGAAGGTATCGGATGAATCTCCGCGGGAGTGATTGGGTAAAGAGAGAGAGAGAAAGAAAGAGAGAGAGAGAGAGAGAGAGAGAGAGAGAGAGAGAGAGAGAGAGAGAGATCTGAAAGATTGTTAGTTCAAAATAAGTTATGTAAGGCGAAGTGATTTATAAGCATAGCCTTTTAATGCAAGCAAGGTCAGCCAGTCCTAGTCTAGATAGGTACAAATTAGATAATTAGCTTCAGTATACGTATGTTTTTGCATTTACTTTCAGTTATAAACCTTAACAAGTTTCTTGCTTTTACACCACAAAACAATTACCATCCCTACTACATTAATAAATTTCATCTCGAATAAAGTGCGTTTTCCGCAAATTTATTAATGAATGATTTGAATTTGTAGCAGTAGTTTTCCTGGCTGACGGCTCGACAATGCCCATTTTCGAAATGACTCAAACATATCTTGGCGTTTGGCGAATCAACTCATGCTAAATATCAAACCAGGTAGCCCTTAAAGAAATCACTTTAAGGTTTACCCAACGATTACTTTACGAAAACTTTTCTTAATCTATTAATTTAATTACTTATCACATTTTTCTTTTTATTTTTTTAAATAGTCACTGTTTCATTGTAAAGTCTCTGATGGTTAATGGAATTATAGCAATTTCCCATGTATTTGCATATATAAGATCTACCGGAAAGTTCTGTCCGTTTTTGGAATAAAACAGAACACAAATCATCATCAAATCCTCTCTGAGCTGAACTAAACCTATCTACCATCTCCGATGTTGTTAGAAAAGGATCTGGCTTAACAATATCCTGGTCGATCATAGATGATCGCCCAGAACGTGGCTTAAAAGAAACGTTGAAATTACTTCTTTCAAATTTTTCAAATCATCTTCTGCGAGTCTTATAAGAAACTAAACCTTGATCAAACCCTTTCAATAAATTTCTACATGCTTCTGTAGCATTTCTTTGTTGCTGCGGCTCGTATAAAAGACGGCGGCGTAAATGAACTTTATCAATAGCCATGGGTACACTATCACCTCACGCTTAAGAGTAACGTAAATCAACTTTGTTTTAGTTAATTTGCTACGTCAGTATATGTACATTAAGTGATAAAAATAGAGAGCCGAACATGCGTCAAGTAAACATGTGCTTACGTGTCGAAAATTGTTGTCATAGAAACGGACGGAATTTTCCGGTAGACCGTATATATGCGTATAGTTCTCATGATATATCGCAGTTTATGATGCAGCTAATATTAACTACAACAAGAGTAGTAGCAGCGACCAAAATAAAAATGAGAAAACTATATCTGTCTTGAGACGAAACCTAAATGCCTAAGAAATACTATAATAATGCTTTGTATATATATAAATATATATATATATATATATATTGTAAACTTGTAAATAAATCAGTCGGGAATATTTGCAAGAACTATGTATAAAAACTTGCGCCAAATTTGCGGCCGACGTCTGCTATATAGTTTATAGTTTTGAATGAACTAAAATTTGGTTTTTTCCCAAAGTTTGTCTAGTACTCTAGTTACTGGAAACATGATTACACGGAACTCTGCCGATTTTCAAGAAAATCATGCACAATTGCAAGCAAACCTAAGCTAATCATAAAATTCCTGTAAATGGAAAAAGTGTCCGCATCGAAGTGAACAAAAATACGATAAAACTTTTTCGCACGTGTTACAAGCGTAATGATAAAATGAGTTTGCTTCCGCACTTTGATGGTTAATATGAGAGCAAAATGTACTCTATAAACATGAATAATGTTTTGTCTAATTATCGTGCGCACATTTGCATTTGCCACACTTTGTTAATTGGCTAAATGATGTCGCGCTTGTCGTCAGCATACGTACAGTTCGGTGCAGTCAGCACAGGCACAACGAGTAAAAAGTGAAATAAAGAACACAGAACATGTTTACCACATATTTAAATCTATTAACAAACAACGCAAACTACCAGACATAGCCGAGTTTATTTTTGCTCCACATAGAACACAGAACCGAATGTGAGATTTTTTCCTTTTTTTTTTCTTTTTTTTTTTTTTTTTTCATTTTCAAAGCTTGTTAACATTAAAACTCATGTTGCCACAAAACGTTTCACATTAAACACACCTTCGCAATTAGTTTACATTTTAATAAATTTTTCTCTCTTACATATATTGTATATAATAGATATATATTTTTTATCCAATAAACTTACTGAGTACTGACAATAAATTTTATATATTTATTAATATATTGCGTGTTAAAAAAATAAACAAAAAAAAAAAATAAATAAATAAATAAAAAATGAAATAAAAATTTAAAAAAATTAAACAACTAATGAAGTGCCATTAAAAACGATTAATATGTAAATTAAAAATATTGTGATTTGTTATTAATTATTATTTTTAATTTTATCTATGATTTGTCGACCATTTCATACGATATGACAAGCTAAAGTCGACAAGCTGCTTACACTTCGATCGATATCAAATGAGAACTAAAAAAAAAAAAAAAGGCGCAAACAATATCTTTAGTAATTATTTTGATTAGCGAGCGCTCAATTTAATTCTCATTTCAATTGCGTTCGACTCGCAAATACAAAAACTATTTAATTAGTTTATCACAAACGTTTCTTTGACAATGATTGATTCAGTGTGCAATTCCCTACTGCATTGATATCAGTTACTGATTATCTCGCTCTCTCACTCATTGAGAGATTATTTTTGAAGAGAACGGTCCTGTTGTTGGTTGGCTTTCAATTCGTCCTCAATCTCAAGTTTATTTAGGTTATTCGAAGATATTTTCGTTCTTTCGCCATAATCAGAAATATTCATCGGAATCCTCACAGAGTGCAGAGTCATCCATTTACTGGTTCCGAAAGTACACGTAAACAAAATACACTTGTGGTTATTTTTTTTATTTTTTTTTAATATGTTATTTCGATCTTGCCGTTATTTGTATAATACAATACATGCATACATAGTTGTGCAGTATACAGAAATTGTTAAAATTTACTATAAAAAAATGGAATCCACGGTTACATATCGTGCATGCGGGAATCACTTCAAAAATGAGGAGTACACATATACACAATTTTGATCAACATAAGCATTTTTAGTTGATGTAGATAGATTTGCCTTCCTGTGCCGTCTCTTTCCGCCGCCACATCTACGCCTTCAGACACAAAAAAAAAAAGAAGAATAAAGCGAAGACTGAACGATATTTCTTTCAATGACTTTTATTCTATAGTAGATATTAAGCTAAGATTTGGTAAAAAGTATTTTCCATGGGTATGGACATGTTCGTAATAGGTATCGTGATGAACTTGAAATGGTGGTGACGACTGGTGGTTTTTCGATCTGTGATTATTTTATATAAAGTTACTAATCACATCCACAAAAATGTGCATAGGGGTAGGGTAGGCAGGGGTAGGTTTACCCATTTCGCTGTCCCCATTTGGCAATCCTGTTTCGATGGTGCAATTTGTTTCTTATTTTACAACGCGGATTGACATTACTTTTGGCGAATGTAGTGAGTGAGTGATAAAGTTAAGTGTGTTACCTATAGAAATATATTCTATTTTCGAGTATTATCTGATAGAAAAAAAAAAGTACTTGGAACAAAATGGTTAAAGTACAGTAATGATGATGATGAAGAACAAGACAAGGACGATTCTCCCTTAGCTCTTCATGGTGTATTCAGTAAAGAAAGCATACGATCTATAATCCATAAAAAAATGCAAATCTTTCGCCTCGATTTGTTGCATTTAAAACTCCATTGCAATTTTTTTCCATTAAGGATACACTCACTGTCCTTATCGAATGCAAATAGATGTCTCCAATTATGATCTTGTAAATGCTATTGAAATCCGTCAACTTCCAGGTATCACCATATTTATTTTCGTGTACGACTACCCAAACGTTAGATCCTTGCTGGGATAAATATGACTTCGATCATATGATCATTCGACCAACACAGACGATGACAGTAAATAGATTTGAGAAAATAAAATGCGTAATTCATTTCGATGAGAACGCACAGCATAAGCCAGCAAATATGTTCCACTAGGAAAGCACATTCTATGAAACAATACTTAGCGAGCAAACTTCATAAATACGTCTTGAAGCCGTTTTTTTTTTTGTGCTCACTACCTGGATATGCTTATAACAGATTTTTGGCAGTGATCATGGCAGGGACGTTGTATAACAAAGACCACCGAAACCTTGCATTAGGGGACTGTAGATGAGAACTTGCAGAGACGTTATGCTCTTACAAAAAGTACGATGGGAATCAACGAGAAAGGCGCAGTGATCTAGGTCCAGCCAAAAGATATACGAACAGATAGCAAAGGCTATGATGATGAAAGCTGCAGGTCTAAAATTAAATGCAAATTTCCAGGCTGCAAAGGATTCTCACGGATTGAGTGGATCAAATGCAAGGTGGCTTTGCGTCGCATCATAAATCCCAATTGCTTTACTATATTTCATTCATAAATAATATGCAAATTTCCATATTAATAAATAATATCAAATATATAATCATTTGTCTGCGTCTACATTAATTTTAGTAATAAACACATAGTGTTGCCAAAAGTCCGAATATCACTTTTTTCACATTAACTACTCAGTATTATTACCCGGATTTTTCTAATTGTTTTTTACATAACCTCTGACTACATTCGTATAAGAAAAGAATTTTTCAAATTTGTTTTTGTTTGTAGAGAGAAATGGATTAAGCCTGTATGCTTCACTTTAGACTTTAGACCCATAATCCAGAAACGTAATTTAAGTTTCTAATGTCAAAGTTTATTGGTGATGTTGAATTATTTAATGATTTTTATTAGATTTTTTGATTTTTGATTTATAGGTTGTGTTTCACTAATTGGTGATGAAATTCTTTTTGTTCAATTGAGTAACATGCTGAGGTTGGCTGTGAATACCTCAACGACAGCATGCATACTCTTTTTAAAATTTCAAAACAAAAGTTCATACGTGTTTCTTTGCCTGCCTGATGTCTGTCCCTGCGCATTAGAGAAATTTTCAAGCATTTGATTTTGTGAACGCAGAACGAGGATCGTTAAACATAGTTTGAATGGAAAAATTTTTGCGACCATTCCCCATATAAAGTAGATATAATTTTCAAAATGTCTTGACAAAAATGGATCTATAAAAAAAAAATGAGAAACAGGTATATAATGGAATCATTTTTTCAGCCAGATTTCTACAAAAATAAACCCTTCATATGGTAACAAAGTTTATTTCATGATGGAAATCGGTCGATAGTTTAATTTGTATCAAATTTAGAATATTAGAACTAATTTTTGGACCCCAACTAAGGGTTCTTATGAAAAGTAAGATTTCGTATGACACGAGAAAGTAATTTTTAGCATCTTACGATGAAAAAATTATGGAGAACCACAAGATCTGTAACGAGAAATCGAGAAAATTATCTTTGCTAAATTTAAAATGCGGTTTGCCCCCAAGTCTCTTCGTCACCAAACAATGATTTGTTCATTGATTTCTTTCTTTCGAAAATTTCTTCAAAGGTTTAGTTTTTGAAATTTCCTTAATAAAAATCCTAATACGAAATTTGAAAATCAGCAAAATTGTATCTGGCGTTCGCAAGCAATTACCAAAAAATTACGCGTACATCAAACAAAGCACATGGTTTTTGATTTAACACTGAGACACTGTCAAATTCTATGTAGACCAGGCCATATGGCAGATAATTTATAGTATATCGAATGAATGAATTTTCTATTTATCTCGCAAGCAACTGAACATAATAAAGTGGGAAAAGGTAAAATAGTGTAAGTCAGTGAAACTTTTTCCAACAATAATGTTATATATTTCGTAAGCATTCCATATATAGGTATTGTTGAAGTGCAAACAACAATGTGTGTAGCCAAAGTATCTACGCTATCACAATAAATCTCTAATAAAATAACCTTCAATTATTTGCCTTCTCTTCCTTTGTAATAGTAAGTTAAGTTAATGTAACAGAAAATGCTTTAAATGCAGCACAAATTATTTTAGTGTGTATAGTATGTCTGTATATCTGTTTATTCAGATATATATATATTCAGATATATATATATCATATATATATATATATATATGATATATGTACATATAGGAGAGAACGTATCATCATCAGTATGGCTTTTTTGTTCAATGTACAATTTTAAGAACATTTGCTGCCACTATTACAATTGCCTACAATTGATCTCTCAGACAATACACGTTACAGGTAACACTATCAAACCATATCTCTGACAACAGCAACAGCAATTTGTCGGCAACAACTTAAAGTCAAACTTTACAAGGCATCTACCACGAACAGAAGCTATAAGATCCCGGTGTTCCGTATACATGCATGATGCAATTGATTGCGTTGAAAAGATTATTGAAAAGTTCACGTTTATAAACCAATTTCTAAAGATTTAATGACTCTATATGCTCACATACATCTATGAGTAGACAATTGTCTATTGAATGCCTAGAGAAGATAAATAACTTGAGAATTTTATAGTTACTTTTTATATGTTATATAAATTTTGTTTTTTCTTTTTTCATTTTTATATGTACATATATAAATGTACATATACAATTATACAAAAACGCACATATATAGATATATATATATATATAAATTTGTTATATGTGTATATAAAATTGTTATATCATTTACGAGAAATCGTTTTTAAATTAAAACTGCCTTAAACATTAACCATCACCGTCGGTGTAGAACTGCAGTGGAATGTAAACGGGTGTGTTTTGAAACGTATGTCACAGGTCCCATAAGTATCATATTACAGAATGCCCGATAGCCCTGGTAGAGAAAAGGCTTTGAGAATTCGCTGCAAACTCGCTGCGTATCCGAGCATCTGAGTATTTGAAGGAGTTTTCTTAATTTCTATTTTCTTACTCGTATGTTTTGTGTTTTTTTTTGCTTTTTTGCTTTTTTGCCTGCTTTTCGAACGACATAAATGATATACAGGCCATTAAAATGGCAACGCATCAACAGGAAATATAATTTAATGTCGGTTGTCAGGTGATAATTTTTTCTGAAATGTTCTTTGCGGCCGCCACATATCAGGCAAATCGATGTCATCGTAGCGCTCGCACATAGAAACAAACAAAACAAACTAGCTTCGAGTGTTTGAAATCATTACCATTTCTAAGCGTAGTGATGTTGTTTGGCCGGCAAAGGTTTGATTGTTATTGGCATCACATTGAACAAATTGTCTTTATAGGAAAAAAGAGAAGCCGACGCCCCATCAACACTTAGTTATGAAATTCCAATGATCACATTGAAAAAGCTCAAAGGCTTAAGGCCGCCGCCGCCACCACTCAAGCAACCTCATGGCATGCATGCATGCACAGAATTGCTACCAACTACACCTGCACACACGCATATTTTCTTATTTTGCTGTTTATTCATTTCAGTTCCGAGCATACAAACGAAATGCAGCAGCAACAACAGCTACCGCTTTTGAACAGCTAATGTTGATGAGCATTTGATGAATGTATGATTTCTTTCTTTCTTTTTCTTCTTTGTCTTTTTTGTTACTGTTATTCTTGTCGTTGTTATTGTTGTTATTGTTGTTGCTGCCGTTGTTGTTGCTGTTGTTGTTGCTGTTGTTGTTGTTGATTGATTCGACTTGCATAGAGAGAATTTTCGACAAAAGAAAACACAAGACAATAATAACAGCAACAATAACTATGTAAAATGTTTGTTACATCTTTTGAATAGTTTGACGTTGCTGTCGTTTAATAATCGCACTTAAAAGCGCCGCTACATTGTTTAAAGACACGCAACATAAGCATCAATGTCGCGCTAAGGAGCAATCATCAAAACTACTACGTTTAGGTAGGCAGTAAATACAACAATAGCGTTTTGTTTCTGCTGCCATTGCTGCTGTTGCTGTTGCGTTTATTGTTACCGGTCATTTTTAGCAGGCTGCTGTTGTTATCTAGGCATGCGGTGCAAATAGTTTAAGCAAATTACCGACTTTACTTATTGCAAACATCTATCTCTTTTACACTCTCTCTGCGAATTTCATTCATTGGTGTCTTTCACCCTCTCGCGAAGTGTTGTATAACCGATGGATGAGACATGGTCGGGTCGATTTGCCACGTTAACGTAATACTGTACTGTTGCTTTATGCTTTTGTGATTGCCATTACCCAGTTAGCGGTTATATGGTTAATGTATAGTTAAATAAGCTGCAAGTTAATTGCATTTTGTCATTGCTTTCAGCCTACAAGTAACCTGCTACGCTTCCAATATGCATATCGTTAATTAAACTTCACGTTATTAATTTTTACACCATCCGCTACAAAAGATATTCAACTGGTTAATTTAATTCAATCTCTCATTTAAGTTCAATTTCTGTTCACATCTATTCAATAAATCGTTAAATATAATATTTTCATTTCAAATAAGATTGATGCTGAAATGACAATCATTAATGTAAAAAATATCTTCTATGAAACTATTAACGAAACCAGATCGGCATCATTAGCAGATCATCATCAGTATCATAAGCGTAATTATCGGCCTTATTGTGGTAAATGTCGCCGCAATACACCGGAATAGCAAATGCTGCCTGACACTTGTGCAATAAACTCATTGATAAATTTTCGTAATTAAATCATTTCATTCATTATGCTGCAGCTTTAGTGAAAGAAATATTATGACGATTTGATTTGACATAAAACCGGTTGTTGTTTTAATTGCAGAAAAATCAGAGGAAAGACAGAAAACAAAAAAATAAAAAAAATAAAAAGAATCGTTTTATATAATTTTAAAGTTATTATGTCAACGCAATTGTCGTAAGTTTTTAATGTTGAGCGATAAACGAGCAAAGCTGAAAATAAAAGAGTGCCACAACAATTCATTATATAAAAAGAGAACATGAATAAATCGGAATAATTCAAGCAATAATTGCTGAATAATGAATTGATTTAAATTGTCTAAAGAAGGTTGCAATCGTGTAAGGTCTCGGAGCAGACCGAGGTTGCAAAAAACTACTCAAACAATTAATGCTAAGATCAAATTCAGAGTTACTAACTAACAGCATTTTGTCAACAGAAGGTATCGCGCAAATAAATTCGTAAGAAGTAATTTTCAGTTGAATTTTCTCGAGCTATATGGCATTTGGCATCGTTTTGTTGCAGCCACATGTTTTCCATATAAATAATTTTGCAACTTGCGTAGAAAAAATGTAATTCTCATGTCGAGGTAGCGATTACAAGCATTTACAACGAAGAAGGATGCAGTGCTGCCTTCATTTCCAATGTTGCGAACGCACACCTTTCCAATCAATTACTCGTCGATTCTGTGAACTAAAAATGCGACGATACTATAGATTACAATCACCAGGATAAAAATCAGTCTCCACTATTTGTTTGCTTTATGGTCAATGAAAACGCGTTAATCTCCCGCATAGCAGTCCATTTTTAATAACCCTGAAGTGTCAGCTGTCACGTTGATCTCTCTTTTTCTCCATTGGTAACACTTTACCGCACAAATGGCGCAATATTCAAATGTTCCCTTAATTATTCTACTTCCTTTCTTTTGTTGTGCATATTCTTATGTCCTCTCTTCTACTCTTCTTCTCTTATTTTCCTCTTATACAATATATTATTGAAATTGTATTGAAATCAAAACGAGCTGCATGCTTTCTCCAATATTTACAAACCGATACGTTTGGAGGCCGCAATCTGTAATTTTGCAGACGTGTCTTGCGTCAGTCAATGTTGATGGCTGTGCGCGGCATTGTTCGTCTTGAACTCCTTTACGATCTTCTTCGTCGTTTTTGTACCACTTGTAAAGGTTTCTTTTGCGACGTTGTCTCATCACCTTCTGTCGGCCTTCTGTGCGTTTCCCCGGCAGAATATTCATTCCGGGAATAAAATTTAATGCACATTCTTTGCTCGGCAAAATCAGACATAGCAAAAATCGACGTCACTGTTGTATGTTTACAACAACACCTGTAATTCTGCAGCAATTCAATTAGTATGAAACTCTAGCGAAACGTGTGTAATAAAATAATTTTATGAGATCACGGTACTGCGCAAGGTTTAAATAAAAAATTCACCACATTTTATGATCAGAATAGTATATAAGCTTGTAAATGAAATGTTCGGATCTTATCAAAGCAAAGTTACTTTCGTACGGACAGCATAGAAACCAATGTCTAGATTTTAATGGTTTTACTTTTTTCAAACTGCTCCATAAACAACTGCTATTACGTATAATCACTTAAATGAATTAAAATGTATTGTCGAGAGCGGTCAGATTAAAATGAAGTAAAAATTTGTTGCGGACACCTTCGCTCGTAAATTGTTTTACTTTTACTATGTAAGTTAATTGAACTCTCAGCTTCTTTAATCGGCTCATATTAATTCCCTTTGATTAGTCTGAGTTTATTTTCTGAAATTTATTTCAAATTAATTTGAAATTTTTTTCATTTCTTAGTACATTAGGTTGTCTTCGCAGATTATGATTAAAAGCTATGTTCCCCCCTAAATTGAACCAAATGATTTTTCAAGATCTAGACCATTGTAAATAGAATGCAAAATTGTATTTATCTTAAGACGAATTGTTGATACTCTATATGTCAATCCAATTAGAATTCTGAAATGTATTGTTAAATATGGACGTGTCGACTGGTCGATCGGGAGCAATTTACAACCGGTAGTTTAGCTGATCCTATGAAAAATTTTTACTAAACTTCACATTAGCGTATTTAGTCGGCTGTAAGTTGCAGCTTGTTGTTCATTCTGGGCGCGTGTGCAAGCACATTAAGCAATTTTCCCGATAATTTTTACCTCTTGTACACCTGTTTTTACTGCTTTCAACAATGCACGAAAACTTCACTGGCGAAAAAATTCAAATCGACGACTCCGACTTTTATAATATAATGCATAGGCAACCCTTTAAATGTTAAAGAGTTACACTATATACTCTTAGGGAAAATTGATCCGACAACAAGAAGAAATCAATTTTATAATGACACGATTTACTTTCGGAGTAGCATAAATAGCAACTCATCAAAATTTACAATACATCTGTGCATTTTTCGTACACGCGGTATTCAGCACTTGCAAGGTGTTTTCTGATATACTTTCAGTGCCGATGTATTAACTGGGGCATCAGTAACTGCAAAAAGCCAGACTGTTTGGTTAAAAATTGCAATTTCGAGGTCTTCTGGAAACCATCGGTGCCACACTCAGCATATTTATTAAAATATTGTGTACAGAATTTATGAATATATCCGCCCATTCAGGCAACCTTCCAAGATGTATACGACGATTTTCAAGTCATTCGAACTTTCTTCATCTTTACACCATTCATATGCGTCTACAAAATGATACATTTCGCACACTATATGCACATGCTATACATATGTATACATTATCTCCTGTCATGGAAGCTTCCAAATCGCAGAGATGAACACTAAACATTAAAACAAAAGAGAGCAAGCCCTCTCCTAAACCTGATTGAAATAACCGAAATTCTCGAAATAAGATATTTTTCTGATTAAATAACTCATTAAGTGGACTTAAGTTAAATTGATGCTGGATATAAGTTTAACACGATGATACTAGAGTGTGTTACAGATGAGTGCACAAAACTTGCAAATACATTGTTGTACTCATCACCAGTTCAGGTATGAAAACATGAACACCGATAAAAGTATGCGAACAACAGCAAAGCCACGTAGGGTAATATCATGTGCTTGACAAATTTTAAAATGAATCGTGCCCTATGAGCTCCTTCAATCTGACCAAATAAATGATGCCAACAACCAGAACAAGTAATTTTAATATATGCCCCATAAAGCTCGCATCTGGCCACACCCTGCTAACCGTTTGTCGCGCTTTTTTCTCTTAATTGTGTAAAATTGGTTTGAAAAGGCGCCTTTCAAAAATCACTTGTTACATTTTGTTCATCCAAAAATGCGAACATTCCTACAATGATAGCATGATAGGATGATAGCAGGGTCGTGGTCAAAGATTATCGATCCAAATGGCACGTATCATGGCAATGAATATCAGAAAAGTATATTGAAATTTTGGTGAAAAACGCTACAAGCTTTTTAAAATTCATTCCGTTTCGGAAAGTAACACTCAAATCCGATATTGACGTATGCATATTCACTTTATTTTACTTTATCTAAAAAGGAGCTTTAAAAATGATCGTAATTCGAATACAAACTTTTCGTATTGTTGAAAGCCGGATATTTTTGAATATTGATCGCCTATAACTTTCAATTCGTTGCAGATATTGCTTTAAATTTTTACACAGATATATTTACTAAAATCGTTTAAATATTCGATGAGGAAATGTCGATTAGTAGGTTAAGCCTTTTCTTATTATCACAAAATTTTACGATATTTGCGTAAATTGTTTGTCATATCTTCGACATTTCGATAAGGCGGGTCGAATCGAAAGCTTATTGTCATCAAATGCAACACTAATGGTGATAAGAGCAGCGACACATAGAATTTCATTTTAAAGATTCAAATGCGCAGTGAGAATAAAGATTACGACTATACATGTAAATAGGGAGACGGCTTGTCGTCCGAGTAAGTGTGATTAAAATACGTACCATATATATATATATATATATATATATATATATATGTCGATTAATGATACATTTAGGCGAGAAGAGTGGTGTTCTAAAAAATTTATATATTAAAAAATTGATTTTCAAACTATAAAACGAAATTATTTGTTAATTTGTATATGTTTTTGGGAATTAAGAAAGAAATATAATTACAAAAATTAAGTTTTAATAACGTATGTTTTAAAAATTTTTAAATAAATTTTCAAGAATGTTCCATAAAGTTATGCTACTTTAGTTAAACTACTCCCATCGCTATGGTTGTGAGAACTTAACAATTGCTTTGCTAGTGTTATGAGACTCAATTCAATTCGAACGCCTTCCGATTGACGATTGATTAGCTGACTAGCTGACTAGCTGACTAACTGACTGATTGACTGACTAAATGAAGAAACCTGATTGATTTCAAAGTACTTGCACGCTTCAATTTTCGACGATGAGCTAGATTTCCATGCTCCCAAAAGAAAAGTAAAACGAAAACAGTTTAAATTGTTAAGCAGCAACGGCAGCAACGGCAGCAACGGCACCAACACCTCGACTAAAAGACATTGCAAGAAACCCAAGCACCACCGGCAATAACCGCCACCATCTTGATTCACTTATCTCTGAATTACTTTCTGAAGTGCAGTTATTGCGCAGACACAAGTGTTTTACAAAATTATATCAGATTACAACAATTTATAACGCTAATGTGTAAAAAGCAACAAAAATTGACTTTAATACAGAAGCTTCTGTTATACGAATAATTTCTACATTTTCGACTAAGTAAGAAAAATACGAAAGAGAAGATGATGATGATGATGATGGTGTTGGTGATGATGATGAGGAAAAAAATGAAACACGATAAAATAAAATATAAGATAATTTCAACAACAATAATAACAACAAAAGAAAGGTATAAGAACTGTAAAAGAAGAAGAAGAAGAAGAAGAAGAAAAAAAAAGAAAGCAAAACGTTGGTGCACTTGTGCAGGCAGCCGGTATGCTAGTTACTGATGAAACAGACACCACTGTTCACAAGCATATAAAGACAAGCGAACGGACAGACGCACACAACGCAAACATGACTAGGATTTCCGATTAACTTTTCGATGAACTCAATCATCTCTTAACAAAAAAAAAAAATTTTTTTTCTTGCTGTTCTTCTTTTCTTCTTACGTTTACTACGTCTGTTACTGCTCTACGAATTAATTCGTACATGCTTCAATTTTAATGCTGCACAAGAGTGCTTGCTGATATATAAACAATACATATATATATATATATATATATATATATATGTACGTGTAAAAGTCATAGTTAAGATGCATGGAGATGCATTACAAAATTGTGGGGATAATAAAGACGATAATGATGATGACGGTTATGCTTTAATACCAATAATGTAATTCATATACAATATGTTTCTGTTGTTGTTATTGTTAAAATTTTAACGGTTACTTGAGCTAGTAATAATGCCATACATACATACATACATACATACATATATATATATATATATATATATATATATATATATATATATATATATATAGGAAACACACATATGCGTCTATATGTATATGTACATATTAAAAAATATATATTAAAGACCTATGCACATGTACATGATTGTGATAAATGTGTGAAGGTGATCATTGCTTATTGAGTTTCGATTAAGAATTAAACAAAAAAGAAAAACAAAAAAATAAAAAAAACAAAAAAACAAAGAAAATGTAAGAAGAACACTGCTTGAGCTAAATCTACATTACTGCTGATGCTGTTGCAGCGGTTGCTGTTGTCTGTCCGCTCTTTAAGCAGTAAAATGTCCAGAGATTTGGCTTGTAAGGCACTAATGACGGCCTGACATACCAAGCGTAAAGGGAACTTTTGCTGTATCAAAGCTGCCGTTCACCTGGTACTGTTACTAAAGTAAAAAAGATGCGGAAGCTATAGAAAAATATTTTATACTTTATGGTCACTAAATGTACCTCTGCACCAGCTTCATCACAATATTGCTATCATTAGCACGAGAACAGTAAAGTGTTAAAATTTTTTACTGATGAGATTTTTGTTACTTATTTCGCACTTTCATGGCATTGGCGGAGCATTCTTACCTTTGCCTCTTTACACAAAGTAATCAAATCAATCTATAGTATTATTGGAGAATATGCATGTATATCCATTTTCAGCTACTCAACAATGTAAAACATTTTTATTGATCTGTAAAAATTCGCCAAAGTATAAAATAAAAAAAATAAAAAAAAAAGCTAACGAAAATGGGGAGAAAGGCTTTAAAGAGACATAATGCGATAATTATGCGATGCCAATATGCGTACGGAGCGCACAAATGATTTTCATATATAATAACAGAGAAATACTTTAAGCATGAAAACCTACACAGAAGCTGTACAAACAAACAGACTGACTATCGAGCTCCTCATTACAACACCCGGTCTATGCTGGCGACTGAGATGAACTAACACTAACAAACAAGTGCAAACAAACAGCGTCAGCTAAAAGTAATACAAAGTGTCCATGAACATTAACATTACTTGCCTACTGTCTGTGTGAAATGTGTGGCTTGATAAAGGTGAAAAAGTATCACAACCTCATACACCGCACATAATATTTGCTAATGCCTTAATGGAGAGTAACACCTGCGCGTTCCAATACAACGCGGACATGTACTTGTACATACCGTTGTGCCGTTTGATTACGCTTACGCATTAATGTGCGTAATGCCATTCATGTGCATCTTAATCGTGACTTATGCATTAATATGTGCTCGCATAGCTCTACTCCAGCCTATATACAATGCAATATATGCACCGCACTGTCCGCTAAACTGTTTCTGTGTTGCTCGTAAATCTATAAAAGTGATTGAAAATGATTTTTATGTTATGTTACGTTGTAGTTGTAGTTGCCTTTCTTGAAGTTACTGTTGCTGCGGTTGTGCCACAAATTCTATAATTATGTAGTAGTAGTAAAATGTATATACACAAAAGACACACATGTATATATTTATATATATATATATATATATGTTTGTTACATGTACATCACATATATCATGCATTCATGCATGCTACAAGTGGCGCAATGGCTACCGGATAATGATCATCTTGTGGCCATATGGTTGATAATGAAGTTTTAAATAATTTTTTGTTTAATGAAAATTAACCGTAAAATTTACATAAATTGCAAAATTCAGATGAAAAGCGAAAGGAAAGGCAATAAAAAAACCAACCAGAATGGTCATAAGAAACTTCACTTAAACTCAAATTCAAAAAAATTATCTTTTCAAATTACTTCAAAATTATAATACGCTCCAGTCCTTTAAGAATCAATTTAGTTATCTGATCTAGGAACAGGCTTCTATAAAAAACTAGAAAATTCGGAATTTAAATTTAGTTTAGCGTCTCTGATCAATAGTCTGTCATTTTGAACAGTATATACACTCTACTTATTTGAGTTTAATGTTACTTTACTAATAATATTGTGTTCTATTGCCTTATCGAGAGAACATTTTCCTAGCATTGAGCTTTTCCAGCCATAAAGTGCCATAAAGTGCATTATTAAACGAAAATTTATTGTAATAAAAAGACAATTAAAAAAATGAAACAATTCGATCTGGCAATTCTGTCAACGATCTTTTATAGTGATATTCATAGAAGTCTCACTCTTGAGTACACTAATAGTGATGTTGCGCGTCTCTAATCTTCATATGTAAAAAAAGAAGAGAAAAGAGAAGAAAAGCGCGCAAATGAATGTTTTCTTTAAAGTCACTCGATTTAACAAATATCCCGTTATATTTGTGTTCATTTGTTCTCCATTTTTGATACCAGACATCATCATAGAAAAACATATATTTAGTTCGCAAAATGGAGGAAAAAATGGTTTGTGATAAGACGTGGGCTGGTGGAAATCCTTCGGATATGTTGCAGCAAATATCCGATGAAAGCTTTGCAGCTTTGGAAGTTATGTGTAATAAAACCAGTTCGGACCCTTGTAGTACACTCTTTCACTACTTGCATTAAAGTATGTGTCGTTAATGGCAAAGCTGAGACCCCTTTGGGATAAGAAATTAGAGCAAACCCGTGTCTTGAGTGATAAACATATGCTTCTCGGCGTTTTGGTCAGCATGGGAATTGGCGAAGTTTTTCCATTGATAAGGTTGGCTTGCTCTCAGCTGCTACTATAATGTCAGATGCATCTCGTAAACGTTTCCAAGCAGTCTGCACGCATCCTTCACATGGAAACACCGGGACTTGTAACAGTACAAAAATCCTATAGACCGCTCGAAACGTTTAACAAAATCGCAATGATGCCCGCTGGGAAAAATTTGGATAATTCAAATGTTAATTTATTCGCGAGAATTTCACCCAGGAGAAGCCCGTACTTACCAAAGACCTCAAACCTGTGGTACCAGCAAATGTGACACAAAATAATTGCGATAATTGAGAGCACATGAAAAGACATCAACAAAAAACTAATTACAAGAGCTGTTGAAGGTGAAGCGGTGCGTTGAAAATTCCGAAAGAAAAACGAATGCACCGCCAAACACTCTTAGGGAAAATGCGAATGTTTGTTGAATTGAATGTTTTCGCTACACCGCAATCAAGAAACGATTGCCTATGGACGAGTTTACGGGCAAAAGATTCTTTCACATCACCAGTAGCGTAGGCGACTACATAAAAACTCGTGTGCTTACCTCCTTCATAAGTAAGTTGAAATGCCGTGAAAAGGAAGTCCATCGTTGTAATTCTAAGACATTCGATGAACTAGAGCGAGCACCACGTGAGTGCCAGTATCAGTTAAAATCGGACGACGGACATGCAAAAATTATTACTTCTCTTAAAATGTCTAGTAATAAGAAACGATAGGAAGATGGTGTTGCAACAGCAACCATATCTATTGTTTTAAGTGACAAAGACAAATAGATAAACCATGTTACGTAATGGCTTTTAAAGAATTAATTACAAAAATTTACACTTTAACATCATAATTATTAGCAATCAGAACGATGAGAGTCAAGAAATCGTGAATATTTAAAGTTTTTAAATGGAAAACAAAAACAACCTAACACTGGAGTTTAAATTAAAAAAAAAAAAAGAAAAAAAAAATTAATGAACTAATCGTAATTTTAACTAAATAAACGAAATTCCTTTAAAGGTATAGCACAGCAGCGAAGGGCACTAAGAAAGAAAAGAGTAAACACAACAAATGCAAGTTTATCAATAACATAAAGGCAAGCTAAGTCATGGGCGCCTTCAACTTTGGTAACTTTTACAAAGTCAGCTCACAAAAATTTGATCCACGTACAAAACAAATGTGTCATTGAAATATAAAATTAAAAAAAAAAATTGTTTTCTTAACTGCTAATCAGCAAAATGTCGAAAACAAGATAATAACAAATTAAAGGAGAGATACTTGGGCAACTAACTATCACTGTAGAGACCAACCCAAACATATTGTGTCTTGGGCAACTATCAATGCAGAGAGTAACCTAAACATACTCTGTCGTGAGCACCTATCAGTGCAGAGAGTAACATAAACATATTGTGTCTTGAGCACCTATCAGTGCAGACAGTAACCTAAACATATTGTGTCTTGGGCAACTATCACTGCAGAAAGTAACCTAAATGTCGAAAACAAGATAATAACAAGTTAAAGGAGAAATACTTGGGCAACTAACTATCACTGTAGAGAGTAACCTAAACATATTGTGTTTTGGGCAGATAACACTGGAAAGAGTAACCTAAACATATTGTGTCTCGGGCAACTATCAGTGCAGAAAGTAACCTAAATGTCGAAAACAAGATAATAACAAGTTAAAGGAGAGATACTTGGGCAACTAACTATCACTGTAGAGAGTAACCTAAACATATTGTGTTTTGGGCAGATAACACTGGAAAGAGCAACCTAAACATATTGTATCTCGGGCAACTATCAGTGCAGAAAGTAACCTAAATGTCGAAAACAAGATAACAACAAGTTAAACGAGAAATACTTGGGCAACTAACTATCACTGTAGAGAGTAACCCAAACATATTGTGTCTTGGACAACTATCACTGTAGAGAGTAACCTAAACATATTGTGTCTTGAGCACCTATCAGTGCAGAGAGTAACCTAAACATATTGTGTCTTACCAATAGGCTCATTGCATGGACACTATTAACCTTATATTGATAAATATTTGAATTCATATCTGCCTTACGATCATAAGTGATCGTAATTTAAAACTTTCGTTGCATATTTGTGAGCGAAAGCAGACCAATTTTGAACTCGTTCAATAAAATTGACACGAGAATACATGTGCTTAGGCTACAAATTCTATCTTATTTTTCGATTGAAGAATTTTTACAAACAAGAAAGGAAGAGAATAAATGGGCATTTGGGATTTAACTAACAGAACTATAGATAGCTTTGCTGTTGCGAATGCAATAACAAAATTAATATACTTGTGATTTCTTTTCTTTGGTCGTAGATATAAAAATTATGTATGTTTTTATATAGATGTAAATAAACATGTGTGCAATAAAACAAAATTCTTTATATAAATAGAAAGATTACAATTATTGGTAATAAGTGCCATTCACATATTAAAGAGACACACGCACACACAGGCAGCCTTCACCACAATTGTATGTAGAAATATTTACATACGTATAGTGGTCGTGAGACATGAATATAGTGACGTTAGTTAATTACATAATAATTTTAGACAATTAAGTATGCATGTGTATGTGTTATATGTGTGTGTACGTTAATGAGCCAATTAGATTATGTATAACTATTTGGTTAACTAGACGGACTCACGCGCGTACGCTTGCATATACATAAGCGTACAAAAGTAGCGCATAGACATACAAAAGGGGGTTAATATACCGGCGACACACTTGATAATAAACAAATAGAATAACAAAAACATATGCACGCATATGCATATACGTATACGCTCAATAATACGTGATTTAAGTTTTAATACTAAAAAAAAATAACTAAATGATTCGCGGATAAATAATAAAACTCAAATATCGATTTGCATGTGAGAGCGGAAAACAAACGCAATTGTCATGCAAATCATGTTTTATCGGTTTTACGATTTTCTGCTCTTTTTGGATTTTTGCTTTTTCCTTATTATTATTGTTGTTTTTTTTTTTTTTTAATTTTTTTACTTATTTCGTTTTTCTTCTCTTAAGCCCACGCTCACACTATTGGCCACATTTGTAATTATCAACTAAACAAGAACAGCAACACTAACAACAACAACAACAACAACAACAGTAACAACAAAAACGATTTGTCTGTCAGTATGACAAATAACTTTATTAACATAATTGCACATGTTGTTGTTGTTGCTATTGCTTATCTGTAAATCATATCAACGTCAGTTACGATTTTTACGCTTTTTATGGATCAACGGATATTTTTCTTTAATTTTTTTTTTTTTTTTTTTTAAAGTTTGATGGAATTTTTGGCACCGCATGTAAGTTTAACAGCAAGCAAATTTTTACTTTTATTTTCCATTTTTTAAATAATTTTTGGACTTGGCATGTGATGGATTTATTATATGTGTATGTGGTTTGTTATTACTTGTGCTGTGATTTGCGATTTGTGTATAAAATTAATTTTAGAATTTTTAAATAAAATTCTTCCATACAATTGATATCACATATAAGTCATGGGAGCCTCAAAATATTAAGAGCTAAGTTCATAGGGACTTTCATCAAATCCCTTCCCTTATATACAAAAAAAAAAAAACAGCGAATAAAACCTTCAATTTAAGTTAATTACGTTCGGCTACGGCCTTTATTCGAAAACAAAAAAATCAATCTTCTCACTTTATGTTATACTGTGGGCGTGTCCATTGACCTAACTGACGCATTTTTAATACCAATCTTTTACCCAATTTGAAGCCTATATATTCACAATCGCGATTAAGAGAATGTTTATTGCTGATGATACGCAGACGGACAGACGGACACATTTGAATCGATTCAGAATTCGATTTTGAGCAAGACTATATACACTTAATAGGAGCTCTGAAGCTTTTTACCTGAATAGGTAGACATTTCGTGAAGGGAAATTTGCGGTCCATCTTCCTGCAGTGGGTATAAAAACGAATACATATGGGGAACTTGTAGAGAGTTACCTTATGAGAAGAATAGCAACTGATTGACAATTTACTATGAATTTTTGTTGCAATTCAAAAATTCGTGTATGCAGTCAGTCCGCATTAGCATTTTTAGTAGAAAAGTCCCCAAGCACGGGGCTTAATGTTTTAATTAAGTTTGTCGTCCGTGCAAACTCTTAATGTGAGTAAATATGTATACTGGTAGTAGGACTATCCGAAGAAATAATTCCGTAGAATTTCGCTTTATTGTTTCTTTTTTCATAATGTATCTTCTCCTTCGTTTTCGTTTTCTTTATTTATGAAATGTTGTTCTTTAAATTGTACGCTAATATTAATTCTCTTCTATACTTTTTTGGGCATGATATGAGGCATAGTGCGTTTTATAGGAGTGCATTCTTTTATATTCTTAAGTTGATGTGAAATATACACGAGACAAAGCCGCAAACCTCAAACATATAAACAGGAGCCATGTAATTATTCTTGTGTGTCTCAAAAGCCAGCCGGCAAGTATGTCATAGTAATTGTTGGCGTCACCTGTAACGAGTTTTAAAAAACAAAATGCGATCAGTATGAATGCAAATGTGACTGAATTACTTAACGAAATCATTGAGTCCAAAGTGGATTGTATCGTTTAAAACAATTGCGCGAGTTAGATAGCCATCTTCTATCATATAATTCGGGGCATATATAGTGAAGACGATAATATCCGACGCTCCTCTAGAATAACCTCTAGAATTTATTTGCTAATTCAAAGTTGGTTTTGAAGTTTTTGAATGAAATACGAAACAAATCAGTTGTAAGACTTCCAATTCTCGAGAATAGCTTGGATTACTCCAGTCATTACTCGCTATTATGTTTCTTAATTTCACGGCAGGCTTCGAACAGCTATGTTAAATTGAGTTATCCTAACGACATGTGTGTTCTGACGAGATATTTTAATCATTTTAAAAGTTTGTTGAACACCGTTTGCACAAAACGTTTTCTTAACTCGCAAGTTACGGGAAAATATCTTAGAAACGATAGAAATTATAGAACTGATGTCTTGGGTATCTGGGGTATCGATGCGAACAGATTAATAACAATTTTCGAGAAAATATTGAAAAAAGTAAGTGAAAGCCTAATAGCCGGGGAAGGCCGATCATTGCGATACACTTCACCACATCACTTCGCCATCTATTTTCTAGATAAAATACCAAAAATTATACCCTGCGTCCGTGTAAAGGCAAAGCTTTGACGGAAATTCTCTTATGAAGGCGATTCCAAAACGTGGACTAGCGTAGTCTATGTTCAGCGAAATTAATTTTTTTTGTTGTAGACCGCACCTGTCCACCTATTTTGGGGAGTAGTAAAAATTAGAAAAAAAAGGTAGTCGTAGAAGGGCTTACTGTTCATAAGAATTTCTATGTAGGTCGCGGTACAAGAAATCAACTCACATGCTCGACTTTATTTTTATGTCAAATTACAATTACGGAACAACTTTCATTCTCTAATATTAAGAATTACACTGTTTTGCAATTTAAAGACGCGCTTATATATAAGAAGGTTTCAAAGGATCGTTGCATCCGATTCAAATTTTTTAATTATTTGTTTCCAAAACAACACCTTAAATGGAGTACGGGCCAAGAAATGTTAGTGTAACAAGATATGTTAGTGTAACAAATTTCTTCGACCAAATGTGAAAACATCTTGAAAATTGCGACTTGAAGGCTGAACACCAAGGATATGGACAGACATCAGATGGTCAGTAGCAAAGATTAAGAAAATTATTGTGAATCGAAGGGTATAATAAAAGTTGGGTCTATTTTAACCCCTTCTGGGTGTTGCATACATCTAAAGAAGCTTAAGCATAACGTGTACCACAACTAGGGTAGGATATGATTAAAGGAAACATTAAGACTAGATTTATATGCATAGCTAACACATTTATGATAATATTTACATTTCGAAAGTCTGGGAGGTATTATTATATTATATATATATATTATAGTTGGCCTATTATTCTAATGTGTGGTTGTTTAATTTTGTAACTGGGCGCAACGTAAGCCTCCTGCCCAAAAATCTATTCTTCTTTTTTGCAAAAATTAAAGGGAAACATTACCTTTTACAGAATAGAACTTTGGGTGATTTTCTTAAAAACAACTTAAGTTTTAAATGAATATTTGCAAGAAGAAAACAATCTTGCACATACAACTTCCAAGAACTTTTCGGTAAAAGCAGATTAACGGAAGCTAAAATTTCTTATGTGAAGAAGTCTCATGCACAGCTCATTTGCTGAATAGTTCAAGATGGACTGTGCAGACGCAAGCATTTTACAAATTCTATTACATAATACAATACTCTTAGTTAATAGGGGGAAGTTATTACAACATATGACGATGATTGACAGCTGAATAAGGGGCCAGGGACCAGGGACCAGGGGCTTTCGTTGTATTCAAAACAACTTAATCACTACTCGTGACATCTTCGAAACGTACCTGTGTTGCAACTGATAGTTTTATCGAAAATTGTCAAACGGTTTTACATTATTGTGAACGTCTAATGAAATAAGTGTTTCTGTGCAGTGTTTTTATTTGGCAGAAAAACAATATATATTGCACAAGAAAAACACTCTCCTAAACTACATTACGTGATTTATGCCGCTGGGCATTAGAAACTGAGACCACACCAACTGCGTAACACTGAAAAAAAAAAAAAATACATTTAATATTTCCATGGAACTTGCGGACTTGAAAAACAATAGCAGCAGAAAACACTTTACAATAACCAATATGTGTTTATTTCGCACACTTGAAATAATCACTTTTGTCGTTTACCACCAAATCCCATCATGCATACGTGCATTAGTATGCCAGCTTGAATGATACCAACTGGCGATGTTACAACATTAAGGAAAGCGTATATTGTGATATTATGTAATCTCGCTTGCTTTTAGTAGCATGATTTCAGGTACGGTTTCCCCCATATGGGCAAGTTTGCCAATCAAGGTAAGGGAATGCAAAAAAGAAGAAACAATTTGTGCTACTATGCGGTGAGTAAGCAATTAATTGTAACCACTTTAGCTTTCTTTGACATGACATTAGTGCGTTTGTTTGCGTCTGTCATAAAATTCCACCAAAATAAAAATTGTACCGGACTTTGTCATAATTATTATGCGCAACATGTTTGTAACGCCGTTTAGTTTATAGCGCAACACTTTCAAAGTTAAGTCATTTGCTTGTGTGCGTTGTTAGTTAATTTTTGATTTGAATTTCGGTTAAATGATTAGCGGTCAGCTGTCTCGGTTGCCTTCTTGCCCCCTCGTGCACGTTATACCCCGGCAGTGATTATTATTTCCTTTTCTTTATTTCATTTTTTAAAATTTAGTATATAATGCGTGGGATTCACTCTTTATCATCAGTTAACTTTTCAGTGTTCAGCACAAAAGAGTTCGAGTCTTTTTGTGGTTTTTCATACAATAAATTATTTGGGATCAAGCGTGAGATCATAGTAATGAAGGTATAAGAAAAAAATTAAAAATGTTATAAATTTCATAAAAAGGATTATATAATAATTTTTGGAAGTCCTTTTCTTTGTTCCGCGATTCGTATAAAATTGACAGTTATTTAAAGTGCACCACTGTTCGAAATGTCTGAATGAAAGAAGAAGAAGATAGCTGCTTTCGCAGGCTTCTTAAAAAAATTCAGAAATTCAAAGGAATTGCAACACTTAAGGGTCATCCCGTTTGGAGCCGTTTGGAGTCATTTCGTAGCTTGAATTTGCTACACGATTTCAGCGGTTTCCCTTTCGTAGCCTTCTGTCTTTCAGTAGATATCGATTTAACGATTCATGTCAGCTAACTTTGGCCTGACATGCTTGATAATGGAGTTTAGATTATTGATGAACTCAATTTTGAACGCGTTGTATTTTATTCTAACGAAAGGATTTTCTTTAAATTAAAAAAAGAAAAAATTTAATGTCCCTTCTATTTATTCATTGCCCTACAGGTTTTCGTAGGCGTTTTGATTATCACTTTGGCTTCAGTACAAGCTGGACTTTTGTCTCATCATCATACCGATGAGATTGCAGACCATGGTCACTATGTCGATCACGGGGTTCACCATGGTGTTGATGTACATCATGCTAATGGCGTTCACATTGGTCACTCGTCAGCGATCGTAATCGACGGTGATCATGTGACTGAACATCATCCGGTTTATCACCATGATGGTAATCAGGTGGCCGGCGTTGATGTAGTGCAGACAGACGTTGGAGGTGCCGGGGCTGGTGGTGTTGATGTCGCTCTCGCTGGTACTTCGGCCGCCAGGGTAATACATCATGAGCCCATACATCAAGTGGAATCGGTGCACCATGTCACCAGAGTAGTGCATCATGAACCGCACCATTTTTTGCATTATACAAATCCCGTGGTCGATCATCATGTTGTTCATCAAAATCATCATGTTGATGAACATCATCATGCCGCCGATTTGCATCATACTGAATTGCATCATGGCGATTTGTTACATCGTGGCGTTGTGCATCATACAGCGGCGCCAGCAGCTTTACATCATCATCATGGTTATGCTTATCATAATAATGCAGCTTTAGTACACCATGCACCAGTAGCCGTTCACCATCACCGTAATGCCGCTGTTGTCCATCGGGTGTATCCCGCCCATCCTACACATGCCGATATCTTGACCTTTGCCAAACATCAATTACACGGCAAATATGGTAAAGTGAAGATCATTGAAAAGCATTACTAAACGATTTCCTCTCCGCTCCCTCATTTCATCGGTCGGTCTCTCTTATAACTAATTTATTGTATTGTAAACAGTTGAAGAACCGCTCTGCTCATGCATTCATCAAAATCAATGTTATTGTTATTATTAACATGATTAGGTTAAGCCTTTGATTTTGTTATAATCTTCTCGAGTTTTTTTTTTTATTTTATTATCGTAGTATCGTTTTAGTAATAACGTAGTAAGCATTTTCGTTTGTTTAATAAAAGGAAAGTTGAATGGAATCTTTTTTTTCAAATGTTTTCATTCTATTCAATCACTCAATCATCGCATTCAAAATCGTTTGTAAATGAGTGCGATTGTCATTTATTTGCCATTAAAATGCGATAAACATTTAACGATAATGTCTTCTGTAAAGTTAAGAAATGAAAGATAACGCCTACCTTCCTATGGATAAATAGAAAAATAAACAAAAAGGCAGGCAGACAGGTAGGCAGGCAGGCAGGCAGGCAGGCAGGCAGTCAGGCAAACAACTGTTCGGTCCATACATCAAGCAGCGGGGGTGTATTTGTAGTTCAGAACACTTTGGCCATATAAACTCTTCGTGCACGAATGAGTGTTAGACGTTAAATGTATTGACAACAACAACAACAACAACAACAACAACAAAAGCAACAAAAACAATAATAATAATAATAATAATAAAAACAACAAAATTAATAAGAAGAAATGATAATTGAAAACAACAAACTTGAAATTCAACTGCAGTATAACAAACAACACTTGCGTCCTCAAATCGGCTAAAAAATTTGATGCAGTTGAGCAAAAAAGAAGAAAAAAAAAAAAAAAAAAAGAGTAAAAATCTAAAAAATAATAACAATTGCTTTAGAGTTATCTTGGCATAGCGATAGAACCCCTGGCACGTTCACTGAGTCTTTATACCAAAAACACGAGTTTGTTGCCTGTTTTGTGGTGCTGCTATTGTTGTTGTATAAATGTTGTATGCAAGTGGCTGTGTGTGACTTTTTGTTGCTGAGTGCCACAACTTCTAGCCGAAGCGCATGGTGCGCATGCTTAACACGTGGCCGGCCTTTACTTGCCTTGAATGTTTATTTTACACAGCACACAACCCAACCGATCACCATTTATGTATAGCTTTTGTTTTACTTTTTTTTACTTTTTTTTTTAACAGCACTATCATTACTGCCGTTGTTGTCGTTGTTGGTTTTCCTTTGTTTTACGTTAGTCATGTTGTGCAGTTTTGTTTTTCCACTCCGGTGTTTCAATTGAATTTGGATTGCAGGTGAATTTTTTTTTTTTTGCTTTACTGTAGCAGCTCAAGAGCAAGCAGCACAAAAGTCCATAAAGTTACAGAAAAATGGAGAGATTTCAATGAGAGCTTTGAACGGAAAAGCAAATAAAAGAAAAAATAAACGACCAAATACACCGTAAAAATAACCGTACCGTTAGGTAATGTGAGAGGGAACTCATGTAGTTTTGGGAAGAATATCATTAGGAAGCACTTTCCGTAAACCTAAAGACCCGAAACTCGCCAATTGAAATGATAGTTAAAATTTCTACATAATATTAACTGGGAGTCTAGTCGCTTGATCAAACTCACAATTATATGGGGGGCTCCTTGCATATCGAGTCGCGCTTTAAATTTTTTAAGAAACTCCATTTGAACGCTATACGTATTGTTTACAGGGTTTTGGTTGGAGAGTCAGTTCACAACCATTTTGCAGCCAAAGTGAATATTCAGGGAGAGCTTTCGTGAAAGCCAGATAGACAATGCCCTTCACGAGTAGTAGCTGAGAGCAATGTAAAATATGCAATTATTCATGGAATTGTAGTGAAACTCATAAAAGACGACTCTGGTCTTGGAAATTACTGGAAACTATCTGCAACTGTTTCGGAAATAATTGAACTCTATGGTTAGATGCTTTTACATTGCATACACTGTTGTGCAATCTGCTTTGAAGCTAATGATTGAATTTATTTTCTGCAAGTTAGTTGTCCTCAGTTAAAACGACTTCGCTACGAAGAGATTTGAGTTTCAATTATAAAACTTTTGGAAATGTCCTCGAACTTATTCTCATTTACTTCGTGGCCGCTTTCAATGCGTTTATTATTAGTTCGATCAAGTAAATGAAAAGTTCATATCGTTTCGCATGAAATTTCCCTGTATATCGTCGTTCTAATATAATCGTAACGGTACAGAAAACAGAAGAGGAGTCAGCTTAGGACAATGGAATTTATTATGATGATAAGAGGATTATAATTTTGATAGGATGGCTTATGAAAGAGCAATGTTCCTAATCGAGCCCAATGTGTTCCATATGATGGTTCGCAGCACAAAAGAGTTGTTCGGATTGTCCAATTAACGTTTAAGCTTAAGAAGTTTAGATGGTTTTCTCTCACTGTACATTTCGCAAACGATACAAACAAGTGGCTAATGATACATAAATGCTTTTGGTGAACTCGCTTGATATTTTCATTTATTGAACGATACAGCAACAAATACACAACAGGAATAGGGTAAAAATTTACAACAAAGGAAAAAGTATAGCGAAGCCTTATTTGGAGACTCTTGCGGTAGGCAAGGAGAAAGGAGCAGAGGGAAAGTGAAACAACTTAAAACAATAAGCCTTAAGTGTTGGCGGCAAAACAGTAGCCATCAAAAAACAAACCACTACTGGATGTTCAATGGTCATGTGTTTAAGCAGTAGTACCAAGTATCAACCAACCAACACAGTTTATAAAGCTATAGAATAACAACAACATCAAGAAGAAAAAACAAAAAACAAAAAACACTTATATTTTCCAATTCAACCGTTGTTGCTTTTTACCCCACTCTATAACTGAAATATAAAATACGACCATAGGAAATCCTAAAGCCTTTGAAATGAAGTGAAGCTTTAATAGCAACGATTTGTTGTACTTAAAAGAATCTTTGAAATAAAATCAGCTGGTTTGTTTGTTGCTGTGGTTTTCCGATTTTTATTTTTGTTTGTTTGCTTGTGACCACAGTGCCACCACCATGACAAGTTAAGCAAATGTTGTGCGGTTATGTGTGATTGCTGAAGAGTCGTGCTTTCAAAATCAGAAGAAGAAAAAGAAGTTGGGTTGTAAACCCAGCAGCACGACTTTTTCACTTTGACATTTCAACAGCGAGGCCCTGGACGGGAACTATTTACCATAAACAAAAAAAAAAAAAAAAAAAAAAAAAAAATTAAATAAAAAATAACAATACATTATTGACTGGAGGAGTTAAACGTCAGTCTAGCATAACGTAAATGCCTGCCTATCTACCTATTGATTGAGACGGTTGCTGCTGCTAATAAGTGCCAAAGTGTTTATCACGACTAACAATGTTTCTCCTTTTTTTTGTTATTTGTATTTTTTGTTCTCTTCTGCCCAAACAAATCAATTGGCGTTTGTTTCATTTTCAGCACAAGGCAGACAGACAGTAGATGAGCAAATAAACAAACAAATATCATCATATTCAAGCAACAACAAGTGGCAATTCATGGTACAGCCAGATTAAATGCACAAATACTGAGATAAATACAAATATCTTGTTATTATTGGCACAATTGTCACTTGTGAAGGGTGAATGAATGAATGAATGAATGAATGAACAGAGGAATGAATGACTGAGTAAATGAATGAAAAGGTTACATGCTCATATATGCCATACTACAAATTTATCCAAGTGTTAAGATACTTTTCACATCGGTATATATATACCGCTGAAGCGTGATGATCACACAATTAACGAAACGAAAGGCAATCATTGATTCGTTCACTCATTCCTTGCATTATTACACTCGCACACATGTATCTTAAATCAAAGTTTACATCACATTGATAATCATAATCCCAATTTGATACTTCAAATATTTAACAACATTTTTCACTTACAATTTCGTAACGATCGTAGTCGATTTGTTTGTGCAAACAGTCGTCCCGCGATCTTAATCATCAAACAAATGCGCTCTAACGCCGACTGTAATCGTTTTTAGACCAGTAAATACGGGGTAGAATAAAAGTCACTTTCATTTTAGATGGATTTCTTAATAGTCGCTACCCTATTGCGAGCGGATTAGCGGGTGAACAACACACGATTTCAAGCTTTATAGCCACAAGCGTTTCAACAACAGACAAGATATTGATTTATTGTTGGACAGACAGATCAGATTGAAATCATAATTTTAAGCCTTACATTCACATGACACATAAATCTCTATGTATGTCTGCTATTTGAGTGTTACAACGAAACAGACGAAACAATTCATACACACTTACCGTCATTCGGTGGGCATAAAAATTGCCAATGATTTCATTTGTATTCTCCATTGGGACCATTTTCATATTAAAGGTCCACCCGACTCCAGTGAATATGGTTTTTGAAACAATTCTTTCACCAACGTCGGGTGTGGATTTTATTATCGGGAATTTACAGTTTTTGGATCAGTGACGGCGTTGATATAAGCAACTCAGGGCTGAGGGCATAAATTGAAAATATTTTTTCATTATTTTTACGCGTATATAATAAGTATACTTCTATCCTTTGATGATGGATATAAGGGAAAAGGAAAAATTATATAATTTCCTCTCTCAACTCAATTTTAGCATCGGAAATTGCATGCTTTTGCATGCAAGTTTTAGTAAAATCTTTTCATTTGTGTGATGTGTTACTCAACGAATGCAAGCGACATACGGGGATAGCATTGTGTTTTTGTGTATATCAATCATTTTATAGCGCCCGAAGGTATCTTTGCGCAGAGATTATTATCAGTACAAAAAATCGTAGCCAGTAATATGTAGAGGTGCGTGTGTTAGTCTATTCGCTTAGGTTGCGTCGTTAGTAAAGTGTGCAGGCGTGGTTGCAGTATTTTCTGTAAGGGCAATTATTTACAAGTTTCTCGACGTCATTTTAAACTCAACGGATGGATGGATGCTTATACATTAACCTTGTTTTCCTTCCCTTATGCGTGTGTGCGTTATGCATGTTTTAAAGAAAAAGGATGTTTCCACTTTCTTTCCATCCACTTTTGCAAAGGGGAACGTATTCCCCTTTACAGAAATGCATGAAAACACAATTAAATTAAAGAAAATCTTTTTTAATTCTACACTTTTCTGAAAATACCGCTCACGCAATCGTTGAATGGGAAAAGTAAATGAATCGATTCGAACGTTCGCACACCATATTGACTGACTTTCTATTTTATTCACCTGACGGTGTTCATTGCCAGCGCGCTATGTAATTCCCGAGACAATACTTTCATAAGTGATGAAGGTTCTTGAGCCACTCAATATAAAACATTTTAACATTTATATAAAACATCCATGACGTTATGTGATATCATCAAACCAATGCGTTGTCACTGTTATACTTACTCAAGTCTACTTATATCAAGTCTATGCATTCTCGTTATACGATGAATTTCCTTCTTGACGAATCTTTGCAAAAAGCTCTTATATCCTCAATGGAAGTTTCAATTTGATGTTCCAAACGCCTGATATGGGAGAAGAATTTTTTACCTTCTATTGATAGGGACCGTAACTTCGTAAATAGGCCTTACATATCTTACCGATTGGAAATGTCTGTTTCATGTCATTGCGTTGGGAATGAAGATTTATTAATGCTGGTATGGATTTCGGTTGCTTACCTTGATAGGCAAATAAGAGACAGAGTGTTTGGTCTCCTTTGCACTAAGCGGCTGCTTTGTAAAATCGATAGGAGTATAGTAACAGTCATCGGATACCTGAGGGAATTTGTAATCAGCAAACGAAAGTCGTACCTCCTGTGCCCTTTGTAACGACTTTATTTTTCTTCTCTTTTTTGTTTCTTTTATTTTTGTTCTTTACTTTGGTGGAAGTTGTTTTCATTTCGGTTTCTAACCGAACATAACATAATCTACTGGAGGTTTCCAAAATAATTTCGATTATAGATCTATTGACTATCCTATCATGGTTAGTATTCCTTTCTTCTTCTATTTCACCAACACTGATAGGATGCGTGATCCATAGAAATATGCCTAAGCCTGATAGAAAATTATTGAAAGCGTCTGAAAAGAAACATATAAAGGTATTCCTAATGTTTTTATGATAAGTTTAAAGTCTCTCATGCGGGGCACATCCCATGTAGTAATTTTACAAGCATATAGGATATGATTCTAGTCGACAACTGGTAGCTGTTTTATGCTGCCTCATAATTTAGCTGCAATCATCATTAACATGCGGTAAATGACTTGCGTCTCAAATAGTCAGTCAGTCAGTCAGTCAATCATTCGCTCACTTACAGGCTCGATCACTTATTCACTCATGACTGCATGTAGTCGGTTAGCCAATGAGTCAGCTTGCCAAATTGTAACCGACCAGCCAAATAGTGAGACAGTCAGATAGTCGCTGTTGCTGGCAACAACATGAGTAAATGCCAGGCATGCATCTCCGAAAACACCGGATCCACCTCTTATATATTATGTATAATAACGCCCGCGCGTGTTGTCTGCTGCTGCTATTGTTGTTTAAGCCAATAACCGATGTGTATTTTAAATTGCATGCAACAATTGCTTTACGCTGCTGCCATGCAGCGGCTGCAATTTACTTTAACAAAAAAGAAAAATCCAAAGATCAAATACAGGAACACTAAGTAATGCTTTAACATAGGAAAATAAAAACGTATTTATATATTGTTGTGTGCGGTGTTGGCAGTTGGTAAGGTTGTGTTTTCTTTTCTTTTCCTTTTTCTGTTATAATTCAACAAAAACGATATTAAAACAATAATAGCAACAAAAACCAGACGACCTTAACAAATAAAGTAGAGCCTCTGTTGGGTGGATTGTATTATATGACGGCATTGTTGTTGTTGTTATTGTTGTTATTATTGTTTTTGTAACAACCAAATCATCGTACACTAAATAATGGAAATTGGAGCAATCTTCTCTCGTTTTTTTCATTTTTAACAGATGGTATACGAAGCTACTGGTAAAACAGCTTCTGTTATTATACCTTTTGGTTACCGTTGATTGTTGTTTCATTGTTGTTGCTGATGCTGTTGAGAACGTTATTGTTGTTGTTGCATTAATACACTCCAAAGAAATTCTATAGCTTAAATTACATTTTCATTCGGTTCTTACTGCCTCGCTATTGGTAATGATGAGCTTGGTATCTTGAGGGTTGATATCTTGCGATATCAACAAATGTAAAACAATTGAGTCAGAAGACAACATGCTGGCAACGCAGGATACAAACACACTGACAGTGCCGATGAACGGACGGACGATTTTATATAGTAGTTTAAAGTGTAATTACTAGCCGGGCGTCTCTTTTAACTTTATTTCATTGCTTAGTTGTACACGTACTTAAAAGGATTTTTAATTTTTTGACGTCAAATTCTTGTCTACAATAAACTCAAACAAATTGTTTTAAATGTTTTGTTTTATAGAATTTTATTTATTATTTGTTTTTTTTTTTTTTTTTGCTTTTTCTTACTTTGGTAATTTTTTCCCATTTTTATTAATTTTTTATCATTGTTCATATATATTCATTCATATATATATATACCTATATATATATATATATATATATATATATATATATATATATATATATATATATATATATATATATATATATATATATATATATATATATATATATATATATATATATATATATA
>CCAG010018751.1:87500-91515 GCA_001077435.1 Glossina morsitans morsitans | reverse complement strand
TATATATATATATATATATATATATGCCTATATATATATGTTTTTATTTATTAAGAATTAAAGAATAAAATTGTTTTTTTTTTCTCTTTTTTTTTTTTGTTAAGTTGAGGAAGATCATCTGTGTGAGGGTAAAGATATATTTGCCAAAAGAGTTTCTTATTTTTTTCTTGTTTAATTTAATAATAATAATTTTGTAGTTTTTAATGTTCAATGCTTCTTAAGAAAGAGAATAAAATTAAGTCAATGCGCATGCATAGCTGTAGTTAAGAAGAAAAATTTAATTTTCTCTGTATATTTACATAAAAATTTATGTTTAAAACTTTTTTGTTTTATAGATTTTTCTTTTCTTTTTCTTTTTCCTTTTTCTTTTTTTTTTTTTTTTTTTTTATAATTTTCTAAAATTAATTTTATTTAACAAAAATTGAAATAAATTCCTCTGGACTCGGTACTATGAAGATAATGTTTCACTGATTCGTACTAATTTGTAACGCACAAAACAGACCTTCGGATATTATAAATTTATATGCTTTTATAAACACCTATACATGTACATGTCAAATATTAATCGATATGACATGCTACTACGAGCCGATAACACTAGAACTTTCTATCTACGCGGTTACTTATCTGTACGCTATTGATATACTTCGGAAGTGGGGAAAATTTTTTTTTTTTTTTTTTTTTTTTTTTTTTTTTTTTTTTATAAATAAATTTTGCAAAATCGTGAGTTGCCTGCAGGCACTCTTTCACGCGCCCGAATGAAAGCTAAAATAACTATTCATTCGAATTATTATTAATTTATCGACTATAGGCGGTGCAAACATTGACGCGAGTCCTATCAGAGATCGATATAAAAACAAGTAAAAAGTTGACTGACTGGGCAAGGCCAACCATTAGATACCCTACAACACTTCGCCAAATGCCGTCATCATCCAGTCGTTTTAGTAATAATACACCTTTTTTTCACGTGAACGCATACTTTTTATGAAAGTCCTTAGGCATATTAGGGGATGTCGAAAACATTTTATGACGTGATCCAAATTAAGCAAACTTGATTTATTCTTTTTCACTTTCCGTTATAGAAAACCAAAAAAAATAGACCAATGTTATCCCAATATATCGCTAATTTTTCTGCTAAATTTGCTACCATGAACCAATTTTCATAAAATATTAATAATTCAACTTTTATCTGTAGCGCTTTCTATTCACACGTGAGTAGTTTTTTTGTGGAGAGGGGTAAGAGAAGTACACCCATGTGATTCAAATTTGGTCTTCTTAATTTTTATGTCAAATTGTTATCATGAACTAATTTTCATCATAAAGCATCAACGATTTGGCATATAAGGGTTTAGATTGCCTGAGAAACCTTATATGCGATGGTATCCAAAAGATCGACCTACGCTGTCCGAATTCGATCAGTTGAATTCAAGTAAATCTGCTATTATGCATTGATTTTCAGCATGAAATATAAAAAATTATACCTTTTTATCATATAGAGATTCAGTTTTGACAGGACCGGTTATATGAGATGGAGTGCAAAAAGTTTGTCCAGCCGAATCAAACTTTTCATATCAATTTAGAATGTCGAAGTACTACTGCTTAACGAGTGTTGTCGGAAAATTTAGGAAAGTTGCAACTTTTTTCCGTATAGGGCGTCATAAACCGATCCGAATCCGAAATATCCCGAAAATTGCGACCAGACGGCTGAACGCACAAACTTGCATGGACGGACTTCACACGAACAAACGAACCGACAAGCTTAAAACGATTCGGAAAATGATTCTGAATCGATCGGTATAATAAAAAGAAGATCTGTCTTAAGCCTTCCTGGGTGTTACATACCTCCGCAGAAACTTGATATACCCGTACTACAAGTGGTGTGGTACACAATAATCTCAATCGGGCCACAGGTGCGATTATACTAAAGAAAATGTAAAAAATGCGTATGGAATTTCGACAGAAATAATAGTTAGCAAGTAAAAATATTATATTCGGTCGTGACCGTATCTTTTATACCCATCACTGTAATCCTTAAAAAACGGCAAAGAACGAAATTTTCATACTCTATAACATTGGATGGGCGAGATGAACTTATTGGCGTATGTGTTGTACTCTATGAGTAAAAAGCAAAACCCACGGAAAGCAACTGTGTCCACACTTTTTGTTACACGGATATATGGGCGTTGTAGGCGTGTCCTTTGAGTGGATTGGGACAATTTTAAATTCGCAAGTTTGTAAGCGATATCTTAATTTTTGCGAACGGGAGAATGTTTATCGCAAATACTACACAGTTGCGCAGAAGGGCAGATGGACAGGTAAATGGACAGACATGCTTGGGTTTATTCCGAATTCAAAACTGGCAAAGAGGTTATGAGCTTTTCAGATTTGTTTTTGTGCGTTATAAAAGTTTTGAATAAAAAAGAAATTATGACACACTATAAATCCAGGAAGGTGTAGCCGATTTTTCATCTTTTTGTAGAAGTACTACAGCGTCGTCAATAGAATACACGGCCAGATTATTGTAGATTTATCCGCTGTAGTTTATGAGTAATGAACAAAAAAATAATTTTATAATGCTTTTGAAAAACAGACGGATCCTGAGTTTACGTAGCATCGTAGGCGTGGATATCGACCGATTTGCCCTATTTTCAATAACAACCTGCGTGGAAGAACTTTCAATGTTTCTGTTCAATTTTAAGTCAATAAATTCACTTTTGCGGTCAGGAGAAAGACATAAGACAAACGGACAAACGGACAGATGGCCGGACACACAGACAAACATGCTCACATCGACTCAGAATTTGATGCTAATTGCATGAATATGTATATTTTGTAGCGTCTCTAAAACTTCCTTGTAAAATTTCTTAGATTTTCTTTAAAATAAGCTCGATATGAAGCAATACGCAGTTAACAGTATTCTCCATTTCTGCGTTGAATTACTTATTCGAATTTTCTCCTATAATATAGATTATCTTATACGATACAAATAATAATTAGATGAAAAATTAACAAGTAATTTTTATTATAGTTGACGATTGGGGATTATTTGATTGACGATATTGGGATTATTTTCAGCAGGAACCAATAACGGCAAACCGTCGCCACAGTATTAAAAACTGACGCCCGATTAAGATGTTGGTACATTTCTTCTTAACTTTTCCAAAAGTGAATTTTGTCAATGTTACTGCTTTCGTTCAAGCGACGCTTCTCCCCTCTTTTGGCTCCTTAAAATCTCTCGAAAATCTTCAAGTAATCTAAAGCACGGAAAAAGAGCAACTCCTGTTTACATTTTCGTTTCTTAACCTTAATTTTACCACGACGAGCCTCGTGGCTCATTTCAACCCTGAATTTTTTGATTTATTTTTTTTTTTCACTGTAAGTTAACAATTAATACTAAAAAAGGAAAATTATTTCATTTCGTTGCTACCACGATATGCCTTAGAGTCACATATTTAGAAATACATCCTCCACCTTCGAAAGAAAAGAGTTAATCGAGGACAAAATTGGGTACAGAGATACGTTGAAGAACTATAGACATAAGTGTAACAAGAACTTTTTCCGAAAATTTATGTTTTTGTTTTTAAATAATTGAAAATCAAACAAGCAAAAACACTGTAATGAGACATGGCGAAGCGTCAGGTACCCTACATAATTACATTCAATACATTTATTCATATAACGACTTTTCAAAATAAGGTGTTATAAGGGACCTGGTCGAAACAGTGCGCCCTACAGGGTAAACAGAAGAAAATAAGAATTCCGGACGGACAAAAAATCTTAGATTGTTTCAGGAAGTGATCGGTGTAGTAAATGATGGATCAATGTCAAATGCTTTGTACGAATGTGTGAACGCTGTTGACAACGATTGGGATCAGACCATTTTTTCGACCAGTCTCCTTATAACGACTTACTTCGATAAGAAAAAACATTGTTATTTTTAAAATTTCGGTGCAAAACTCGCCCTGTTACAGTATTTAGGCATTCTTAATTAAGTGTGAAAATTTCGGATCGGATT